>SNQJ01S0154273.1:13211-35835 GCA_010110895.2 Picea sitchensis
AATTGAATGGTTTAAGTATAAGTTGAAAAAGGTTTTTAAATTGTACTGGATACTGATTCACTCCCCTCTCAGTATCAACACTTCTCTGGATGTCAGGGAAGGTTATGGACTGGTCCTGGGAGGGCCAAAGCATCTCTGGCCAACCAGGGTTGATTATTTAGTGGTGGGTTTCCCCTTTCTTCATTATGGTCATGGTTTCCTTCCATATATTTAGATTCTGAGTTATACTCCTCTTCCAAAAAATCGTCTTGTTCAGACACGTCGTCGGCTGGCATTTCGGGTTTCATATCAAGAGGATCTTGGATTTCGGTGATTGTGAAATCTATTAAGTCTTCTACCGTGTGAACGAGAACCTCGTCAAGAGTATTAACCACTGGTCTTCTTTGTTTTTTTCTTCAAGGAAGTATCGGAGCTAAGGACAACGCACCGATCTGTCAGGTGTATGCTCTTTTGATCCTTATGAATTGATTTAATTCCTCATGAGGAAGAGCGTAAGGTATGTCAGGGTGAAAAGGGTATTCCTTGGACTGGGGTAAGTTACTCTTTTTGAGAGTACTCAGTGTGTGCGGGCTGTCTTGGGAATGACTAGCCATGCATGTGGGTTGTTTTGAATCTATCAGCTGTCTGAAAAATTATATGAAATATGTATCCAACCATTCATTCTTTTGGCCCTCCTTCTAGTGCCAAATATGTTGATGGGTTGTAAGTCCATTTAGTTCAACAGTAGGAACCAAACCTTCCACCGGGGCCCAATTATACTCTGCAACATTTAATAGTGGAATGGTTCTCTAGATCTTGCGATCTAGCCAATTAATCGATGACCTTTAGGTTTTCTTGTGAAGGAGTCTCCTTCAGTTTGGACCTTCTCTTTTTTGTATTTTCTATTATGTGGGACCAATATAAGATGTAATACAGTATAAACCAACTTGGAAACAAAACAGGATTAAGTTTAACTACTAGAGAAGAGGTTGAGCTTGGGATGACCCGCTACTCAAGCATACATACAACAATTTTATACCACAGGCCTAGTACTAATACGTTAACCATGTGAGCATCCAATTACTATATGAGATACTAATTGTCAGAAAGAAAACACATATGCGATAAGATAATGGAGAGAAAAATAATTCACCTACACTAATCATCCATCACATGATAACAAAACGATTCATCTTCATCATTAAAGTAAAGAACAACAAAACATTGCACCAGATAACTTGACAATAGATTAAATACCTCTTACTCATTACAACATCATTCATGAAACAATATAGGAATTAGTTCTTCTCCACGTCCAATCACACATGCATTTGATGAAAATAACTTTCTCTCTGGTCCAAAAGGACTTCTCTATTAACGGTATCTCGGAAATAATTCTTGACAACCAAAAAGAAAGAGTTTCTTGAAACAACCATCAACCCCTAACTAATTGGTCGATATTCTTATTTATAACATAAAATTCAACTGAAAAAAATGGCTAAGTGCAGATAAGTAAAGAAAAACTCTTCACATGGTGTTCTCTCCTAACAGTTTTTCTAACAGTCAACTCAAGATATCACTCGAAAGGGTGACTTTTCTCATATTCCAACCAATTGATGAATGACTCTTCGCAGGAATGGGCGCATGGAAATATGTGTTGTTCCATCAGAGTTGCATAAATTCCTCTGATCTCCATCGCATGCACCCGATACTTGAAAATAATGGTGTTTAACTATTGTAGCACAATCCGAGCTCTGATCGGATGTTTTATAAATCATTACACTTATCCCGACGTTGTGTTGGTCACCTTTGCTAGATATTTGGCCCATAATGAATCTTTCTTGCTGTGCAATTCAACTATGACGCGCAACTCGACGAAGTCGTCATCTGTGTCGAACTTGGGGAGTCCGATATCCTTCATTGCTTTGTTGATTTTACCCCAACATTTATCGCATTTGGCCCACTTCTCTTGAATTTCTTGATGTGGTTCCTGAGACATTTTATCCCAATACTCAGTTGATCTCTTCATGCGATTAAGACTTCTTTTTCTCAACATCTGGATGTCGTGTTCTTCTTTATCTCGGCCTTGTTGGACTGCATCCATGTATTCGATTCTCTCTACGGCTTGTTTTTCCCTTGCATACCACCGCTCCATATCCTTTCACATCGCAAGTGCCATGAGAGTGTCTTCTTGGAAATCAACTATCTTTACAGTAAAAATGTTTCGCTCGTTTGTAAACTTGTTGTAAGCCTCTTCGAACTCGCTTCTCAGGTATCCCAGTGACCGAGTGGTGTTCTGATAATACTTATCCAGGTGGCGCAAATGTTCCATTTATTTCAGGGTGGCAGCCAACTCTTTTTAACCCCTTTTAGATCTGTCTAGGGTGGAATCCGAGATCACTCTCCCTACATCGATAAGTTTAGATGTTCTAGCATTTTCTGTGTTTGTCAACTCTTCCTCTGTAGTGTTGAGGATGTTGCAGTCCAATGTAGTACTCTTTTTCTTGGTGGTCCATTGGACAATAGATTTTCTCTTTCAATCATAAGTGATCGCATATATATCAGCTACTTCATCCATAGGTTCAAGAATCTGTTGATCACCCAATGTGAGTGTGTTTCCCAGACTTTCGATGGTGTATATTTGTTCAAGTTCGGGTTCTTGAATTTGCTCGTTACGCTCCAAAGGCCCGGCCTCTGCTTTTCGCTTGTCTGGGATATGAGTATTGATCAAAATAGAGGCGTCGGAGGTAGACTCGATACTTACTTGTGCATCGACTGTTGAAACATCAATTTCCTTTTTCTAGGATCCTTCCTTTGGTTCGCTCGGTTCTGACTTGTCCTCTGGATTGTCTTATCGGGTCTCTGGAGCATCGATATTTTCCATGTTGAGGCCACTCTCGACTTATTTTTCCTTTTGTGGGACCTCTTGGGTTTGGACCCCAGGAGGAGAAGAAGTATTCTTAGATCCATTTTCTTCGTGGAAATGCATAGGGGTCCTAAGACATACCTCCCGACTCTCATCATCATCATATATATTAATTATCTCACGGAGGGGGTCTGATGCACTTGTTTCTATGGATACCCTGACTGCCTCTGGATGCCTTGCAATGTCTTTCGGTGATCCGACCAGTGGCATTGTGGATTCAGGGTCACCTGACCCATTTATTCTATCAAGGTTATGAAATCAGAGTCATTTGACCCTGTCGGGCTTTCTTCTGGGCTATTGGTCGGAAGCCTTGGCATCCTGACGAGGTCCAGGTTATCCCACATCTGATTCATCATCTGTTGGGCCTATTCATACATGAGTAACCCTCTCTCCTGCACTTCCTAAGCCTCAGGGAAATTCCTATCCTGTACCAGGGTTACCTGGGAAATCTTTGTTCTTTCAATGGCTTCCTAGGGAGCTTCCACTACTTCGACTGATTCAGATGTTATCCTTTCTTCTCTGGACTTAAGTACCTCTTGATTCGAATGTTCCAGGATAGTTTCTTCCTCATCCAAACTCATGGCCTTGAACTAGGTTTCCTTGGGGTCAGCCATCCTTTCCATCACCTCATCCCAGTCTTGAGCATTTTCGATGAAGATATCATCTTTAAACCTGTCATGGGTGTATGGCCAGCAGGAAGATACTTGTGATTCATGCTTCAGGACTACACCTTTTGGGTCATGCTTGTGAAAGAGGCCAATCTGGAATCGGAACTCCAATTGATTCAACCCTTCTTGTTTGGCTTGACTAGTGTCTTTTACCATCTAGAAACCTATATGGAATCCATAAGGTATGAATGCCCACATCTTATATTTTACCAGAGTAGCATTATAACCTTGCAGGATGGTTTGGTAATAGATTTATTCAATTACTAGTCAATCAAGGACATACACAGGTAACAAATGTGGTGCTTCGATGGCTCCGAAAACCCTAATGTAGGTATCACGCTCATCCAGGTACCAGTGGCCAACTTTTGATATAATCTTTTTGGCCACATCCGATAGTCTTGGGAACTCTTTCTTGAATAGTAAAGAATGAACATGTGTGAAAAATTCATCACAAATGAGAGAGTAGGATTTCTTGTACTTGTTCTCCCACAAGATGCCAAAATATACATGGACCAGGAGTTCTGAGGTGTTCCAACTTAAGTTCATTATGGCAAAGAAATTTCTAGCACATATGATGTCCAATAGATAAGATTCCATGTAGAAAGATGGACTCTCTCCTTCCTTTGGTGTCTGAGCTTGTCATATGTAGGTTGTTAGTTGTTTGGAAATGTCGGCACCCCAATTAAAACCTATTCTGCAAATGGATACAATATAAGCTAAAGGCATCCAAGCCTCTGAAAACCTGAAGCAACCTTTCTCCCCACGCAATCCGTAGAGGAGGTCCATTAGATAGATGTACGAATCCCTTAGGTTGGTCATCACGTACCAGTCGAAGGTCCGATTGGTGAAATTTTTATCCTCTCTCCACCATGAAGCCATCACCTTGCTGATGTCATGTTCCTCATATAATTTTATAACAAAATCAATGTTCAACCTCTCCTCCGGCTCTCTGAGCTTGTAGTAATTATGGACCTCTATTGGAAGGAAAACCCTGACACACTCATCATTTTCGTCATTAATCAAACATCTTTGAGTGTCCGTGTGGTCAATAAGACATTTTAGGAGTTCAATGCAAGGGGAAAATGGAGTCTTGCTCGCTACCATGTGCAGGTATTCCCTTCGAACATTCGGGAGGAATTCGTCATCGAGCTTCATTGTATCACGGTCGTTGTGTGGGGTATATTTAGGGAATTCCTCCCACTTGATTTTCTTGAAAATATATTCCTAGCACGGGAATACTTTCTTGGTCTCGATGTTCGCCTCTGTGTCTCCAAAGGCCAAAGGTTGAGATAAAACCTCCGTGGTGGATGTCTTGATGACGAGCACTAGTTTTGGAGAAAATTCTAGTTGTTTTGCGACAAATGGGGAAGATCCTTCTCCTACCTTTGGTTCCTTTAGATTTGGCATTCTCATAGATTTCCTAGTGGTAGGTTTCTTCGGAGGCATTGTCCCTATAACTGAAAATGATCCTTTAGGCATGTGTACAAAGTAACATTGGATGAAAACGTATGAAATCAAGCACAAAACATCCATAGAATGGTACATAACTGTAACGCTTGCTAAAAATGCTATTTAATACTCATTGGACCTTGGAATATTTCCCTAGACTGCTCGTCTTTCTCCTCTCGATGTTCCAAACTTCTTTACACACAAAACAATCTCGTTTAAAAAAGACTCAAGAGGATTTAACGGGACAGACCCTACCAGTCGTATCAATCAATTAATTTGAGTGATGAGTAAGATTCAAAACAACCTACCTCTGAATCTCTACAAATAAATTCTATGTGGGTCAACGGTGGGGGCGCATAGGGTGATGCGTGGTATTGATAGGTTCAAACAGTCCTTTTGATTCACGCACAAATTATCAACTAATGCGGGGTTTTTGGAATTAATTAGTTCTTTAAATGTTTTGGATCCATCGTATCTTAGAGATAAAATTCCCATCGCGTCTCTTTATTAGTGGGAAGATTGGGAATCAATGATATCCTTATGTATGTTCCTACTGGTATCCTCCTAAGAAACCTTTGATGCCAATTGATTTCGTCGTACAGTGATGATGTGGCAGAATTGGTTCGGGATGTGAGGTGGGTCTTGAGAGCTAGTAACAACTCAGGGGAGAACTAGATCGTACGTCTAATCACTGGGGCAACGGAAAATGGAGTATGAGGACAGGCGGTTTTATCGTGCATCTCATTTGGAGCCAAATTTTTTTGATAAGAGGTAGGTGTTTAAAATAAACATGGGATTTCCAAGGCCGAAAGGTATCGAAGGTCAGCGATCGGGGATTGACTTATCACGTCCTCTACGAGCTATCCTTCTAAAAACTCATCGATGCTGAAGTTATTGGGGGTCAACCTTCATAGATATTTCCACCACGTAGTTCCCTTGTGGGTTATGTCCTTGAAATATCCCGATACCGAAAACATTTCGGAAGTCAGCGATTGGCAACATTATTTCATTCTTTGTTCGATGCTTTCTCTTTTCATCTTTTACCAACGCCGAAAGGGATCGATCATCAGTGATATCCTTGAGTGACGCTTGTCGTTGAAGAACAACTTTCGTTTTCCGACGCCGACAAAGATCGATGCTCGATGACCTCGGTTCTCTTGAATGATTTCCTTTCATGCTTAATCCTTTCCGATGCTGAATTTCTTAAGCGCGTTGGGGAGAAGTCTTGACTATCGATTCTTAAATTAATTGTTAGTATTTTAAGTTATGTGTTTTCGCATGCTCAAGAAAACTTTGAGAGACTTAAATGAGAAACAAAAGTGATAAGAAAAGGCATCATTTTTCATACTTAAGTAGAATCAGACAATGCAAAAGATCAAGTGGTATCCAAAAAGTAAAATTTAACATAGGATTTTTAGGGTGTGTTGAGTGCTCAACGCTTCCCTACCTAGATTAAGAACTGTACGATGAAGAACTCGTAAATGAATTCAGGTGGATGAAATTGGTGTAGCATCACTTGAATGTAAGTTACCTAACCGTACTATTCCTTACCACTCTTATAAAATCATTAAAAAATATTTTAAACCAAAATCCGATGCTGCTAAATGCCAATTGTTTTTATCATTGTTAAAATATAGAAGTTTGAATGTTGTTAGGAGAATTTTAGACATTGAAATAGTCAAAAGTGTAAAAACAAGTCATCATATTGTTATAAACCTTGTAGATTATTTTCAAAGAATTGGTAAGAAATATCATTCGAAAGACCAGAATGCATCCCGACGTGTCTTGTCACAATCAATTGTTAGAAAGATCAAGCGAAAACAACATTTTCTACAACAAACCCTTCAACAAAGGTGTCCTAATATATTTTTTGGCCTTCACTGGTAGGATACAGTGTTCTGACATGAAGTTAATTGGAGCAATTAAGGGACTAGTTCAAGATTTTGGGCATGAGAGCACTAGGCCTTCTTCTAACCAAAAAGATGTACTAAAATTGAGAAAGGGATCTAGGGACTGTGAACCCCATATTAAACACTTTCTTGACATTACACAAACAAAATTGTATGAGAGATTCAAGACTGTATATAGTGCACTTAACTTGGGCCAAAGATCTTTCCATAAATGCAAGCCTTGGTATGCTCGAATAAACACAATTCATAAAACATGTTGTTATATATATAACATTGAGTATAGTTATTATCATGACATGCACACACACACACACACACACACATATTTCATGTTTTTCATAACACCCTTTTGTAGGAATGCTTAGTTGTACTTCTGCATCTTGTGTACAAGGCCAGAGGGTTTTACATTTTATCAAAAAACATGCTTAGATGGGACATGCCCCAGATGTGGTGGAATGAAATTAATGATAAAGTGCATCCATGTAAGCGACGAGTATGAATTTGGGAGGAAGGAGGTTTCCTTGCATAGGTTTAAATATGTGACATATGATGTTGATGGAGAATGGGAAATAAAAAATATACATTTGGTTACTTCCCAAGTATGATTTTGTGACTTCATGAAGGACTTCGTCAAAAATACATGACATTATGTTCAACGTGTCCATGTGGATCGATGGCAAGATGAGCATTTTAGAATATGAATATATACATTTCTTATTGGTACTGTGTTATCAGTGGTTGGTTTTTCTGAGAACTACACCCTTCAACCACATAATGAGATTCAAATCCAATATTACCACTCAGAGAAAGTTAGCATAATGGTCCATATCACATATAGGAATCGACTGTATAGTAATGAACAAAACAAAGTTATATTGAAAGAGTATAACTTATACATAAGTGATGATCAATTCCATGACTTAGCCTATGTACAACATTATTTTCATTTGTTCTACAATCACCTTAATGAGAAGAACATACAGATGGATCAACATTGGATTTGGTCAGAAGGTTGAATAGGCCAGTTCAAAAATGTTCATGTATTTCAATGGTTATGTATGTTTCACAAAAAAATAAAGGTACCACACATTTGGAACTATTTTGAGTCTAGGCACGGGAAAGGGGAGCATGAAGGAGAAGGGGCATACATAAAAAGAGTTACGCAAGAAAGAAATGAAGTTCATAACTACTTCCCTCATCCGAGATGTAAAATCCATTGTTGAATGGTGTTCTCCAGTAATGGGAGAGGGAATAGGAACCCTTGAATACCAATCACGCAAGAAAGGACATGTACATAGATATTTTTGGGTGGATGTAAATGTAGATCAATCATAGTTGCATGAGTGAAAAACAATGTAGGGAACTCATGGATTCCATTTAGTTAGAACATCAGGCAATGCAATAGTTGAAACATGGATGAGAAACTATCTATCTTCTTCGATCCATGTAGTAGTAATGAATGGGATGATTATGAATCAACAGACTGGGTTGATAGAAGGGATTAAGTATTACTCCCCATTGGTCAACGTATAACTATGGAATTATCCTAGTTGGAGGAGGACCAATCAATTACTTCAATAGATTATGATCATGCCTCATATCTCGTACTGCACGGTTCATTGATTCCTTCTATTAAATTTTGAATAACTAGCATTAATGTTTTATGCTTTGGTGATTTAGTGGACTCACATTTTGGTACTCCATTTTTTGAAGGGCACATATACTCAATGATTTCCATAAGAGATAACGAATGGGGAACTGATTATTGGTTGGCATGATTCTTGGATGGAAATCAAACCCTCATGTGATTAGTAATAGACTCTGAAGGCATTGAATTTTGGATTGGGTTGATGGTTATTACAAGAGAATATCTGACATAGGATTAAAGAACACTTAAAAAGGGTGGTTAGGTATTTCAATATTATAAACTAGATGAAGTCATATACCACTTTACAAACTTGGTTATTGGTACAAACCTCCAACTACAAACAATGCCAAGAAATAACTCATAAAAGGTACGATACTTCTTTCCTTACTCTGAGCACAAGAAGTTAATGGAGACTTTTAGTATCAGAAGTGATCTTGATGGTATACTTGAATGACCATAGGTATGTAAAAGGAATAACTTTGGATTCATTTTGACTATTGTTAAAATATTTGGAATGCCTTTCCTTGAATTTACTTTCCTTTCCATGCCTTCACTTTCCTTACCTTTCCTTCATTTTACTTTCCTTCACTTTCCATGCCATACCTTTCCATTCCATGCCTTGCCTTCACTTTCCTTTCCCTCGCTTTCATTCACTTGCTTTGCCATGAATTTCCTTTCCTTACCATGCCATGCCATTCCATGCCTTTCCTTTCCATGTCATTCCTTTCATTTCCTTCACTTTAATTCACTTGACTTTCCATGCCTTGCCTTTCCTTACCATGCCATACCATTCCATCCCTTGCCTTTCCTTCCCATGCCATATCTTTCCATTCCATGCCTTTCCTTTCCATCTCTTCACTTTCATTTCCTTCACTTGCATTACCTTCATTTTCCTTCACTTTCATTGCCATACCTTACCTTTCCTTACCATGCCATGTCATGCCTTACTATTCCATGCCATGCCTTACTATGCCATGCCATGCATTTCCTTGTCTTACCATGTCATGCCTTTCCTTACCATGCCATACCTTGCCTTGCCTTCACTTTCCTTACCATGTCTTGCCTCGCCTTACCATGCCATTCCATGTCTTTCCTTTCCTTTCCTTGCCTTGCCATGCCTTCCCATGTCTTGTCTTTCCTTTCCATTCCTTTTCATGCCATGAATTTCCTAGACTTTACTTTCCTTTCCTTGTCATTCCATGCCTTTCCTTGCCTTGCCTTGTATTTCCTTGCCTTCCCATTCCTTGACTTTCCTTTCCATGCCTTCCCATGCCTTGCCTTGCCATGCCTTCCCATTCATTTCCTTGTCATTCCTTCCCATGCCTTGCCATGCCTTGTATTTCCTTTCCATTCCTTCCCATGCCATGGATTTCCTTTCCTTTCCTTTCCATTACTTCCCATGCCTTTCCTTTCCCTTCCTTGCCTTTCCTTTCCATGCATTCCCATTCCATGCCTTTCCATGAATTATGATGCCTTGCTTGTCTTTCCTTTCCTTCCCATGCCTTCCCATACCATGCCTTGCCTTGCCTTGATTTCTATTTCCATTCCTTGCCATGCCTTCCCATGCCTTGAATTTCCTTGCCTATCCTTCTCATGCCTTTCCTTTCCATGCCTTCCCATACCATGCCTTGCCTTGCCTTGCTTTTCCTTTCCATTCCTTTCCATGCCCTCCCATGCCTTTCCTTGTCTTTCCTTTACTTCCCATGAATATCATTGCCTTGCCTTGTTGTCCCATGCCTTTCCTTTCCATGCTTTTCCATGCCTTTCCTTGCCATACCTTCCCATGCCAATACGATGATTTTAGGGGATAAATTTCTCTCATGGGCTAATTTTCCATGTTTTTTCCAAAAAAAATATTTGTTGTTCTAAAAATGATTCGACCAAATTATATAGGATATGTTAGCACTCTGTAAATTTTGTCTGGCTGAATAGAAAAAAAACAAAGGTAACTATTTCAACCTACTTTAGAGCTGGGCATTAGCCTGCTCAACTCAGAGAGGGCTCTCTTGTGTCACTTGATATATATTTGGAAATCTGGCTAGATTTTGTTTGTGTTGGGGGTTTTTATAAATTTGTTGGCAAAGAAGGGGAGGGTCACTTAGGGCTATGGATTCAAAAATATGAAAGTGAATGAAAATAATGACTAGTTGGTAGAAATCCCTAGAGGATAAAGGATAAATTAGGCAATGAATCTGATTTGTAAATTGCGTTTAATCAGAGTGGTAAGAGGAAGGAGAAAACAAATAACTGAATCAGAGCATTATTAAAATGAATTCTAAATTAGTTAAGAAGAAGTACCCACAGTTTAAATTTCTTAAGCCGAGAGCATCACAAGACGAATTATGGGCCTTTAACTCTCCAATTTAAACAAATGAAAAATGTAAATGGAAATAAAGAACACAGGAAATACATACAATGAAAGGAGACAAAACTCATATCACCACCATTAGAATATTTTCATAAAGACTTCAAAATATTCTGCATGTGTATTCAATTAAGCTCTAGAAAATTACAATTGAGTTTAGAAACAACAAAGAGGTGCCCTTTCACTTCTGCCAACATTAATTCATTCAGAATTTCTAGTACTTATACAATTCAATTTCAATGGCTGAAACTAAAACGTTTCAGCTTCTAAAACTGACTATAATAATTTCAACTGATAGTCTCGGCATGTGAACCGATTTACAATGATTAAACAAAAATATTTCATAACTAACTATTGATTCCTACGACTTCTCGCTTTTTTTCTTTGACATATGTCTATCTCTGATCTTCTGTTGAATTCACTAATCTGGTGACACCTGGAGGTTATTTGTTGGTTCCCGAAAAACTTCATTTCATCTTTCCTAGCTGCACGATCTCCTTCCACTGTGAGTCATAAGGAATCTCGTAATCCATCATTTCCTTTATCAGAATCTCCATATTGATGCAGGTGGAATAAGACATAGTTGGCAGCCCAATATTTACTATCTTAAACTGGTTTAATATCTCAAAATTTGTGGCTAAATGTTCCACTAGACTCGGTCCCTTCAAGTTTCCTTCTAGGCCCTCATACGTGGAATGATCCATTCTGCATTGTGTGAGGAGGGATTTGTAATGCTCTTGGTCATATAATTTCCCTTTTCCATCCCAAAATAGTGGGAGGCCTTTGATAAACAATTTTTCAAATGTATCGTTAAATTCTTGTATACTCTGCTCCATCTGCATTGATTTAGTTTGAACTGAATTGAGAAAATTGTGCTTAGCAATGATCCTCCTGGCCCAAATTATTAGTGAAGTCCTGTCTTTGACCCCAATGGTCTGAATTTCAACAGTGGGAATATAATTCAGCAAATTTATAGCGTTCTGGGACCATTCTAAGGGCTTTTTCGCCAGTGTTTCATTTACAACCGTACACCTGCTTCGAGAAGTGATAGCCATGTTGTCTTTATCATTTATAAAATTTAAATACACCCTGAACTTAGCAGCTTCAGAAACAATAGCATCCCAGATTACATGTTTATCTCCTTGCAACAATACTTTGCCTCTCAACCTCATCTTCATCTTGTTTACCCTTTCTTGCAAATCTTAATTTTCCTGTTGGAATTGGGCCATCTTTTCATCCTTCATTCTCATCTCTTGATGCATATTTTCTATGACTTCCTTAAGGCTCTTGATTTCTCCTATTTTCAAGCTCACTTGGGACATAGCTTGGACGATATCTTCAGTGTTTGAATCAACTCCTACTGTACCAGGTATAACTGCAACCATGTTCGATATTTCTACCTGTCCTTGTGACCAACTCTATTTTTCCTTTTTCAACTATAGTAGTTTTCTTTGTAATTTAGTGCTTCCTATCTAAATGTCTATTTTTCTTGTTCTAGAACATCCAGCTCTGTTGTCTGGGGATGTTTTTTGGTAGACATATTCATCTTTTTTTCATGCTTTGAATCAATTTGTCTTTCTCATCTAAGGATTATTTTATTCCTTGAGGCCCTTCAGATTCCAATCTTTTGACCTAGGTCTGTTAGGCTCTACTAAATGCTTTTTCATGCTTCAATTGTCCATCCAATTTAAGTTCATGGGTTTTCAATATTAAAACCCTTGAACTCAGACTCAGGTATTCTAAATATAGCATGTCATTGGTGTTTCTGTGGAATTTTACCTTATCTGGGGCACCGTTATTTTCATAATGCAGCTTGATTTTAGACACTTTATATTCATCTTCCACTGCTATGTTAAGTGTCTTCCTTTATATATCCCTGAATGAAAACATGGAAGACTTATGCAGGGAGATTCTCTCTACTTCAGGTAACAAATATCTTATTTCACTCATGGCCATATTTCCTCAAGAAAATAGGTAAAAGGTAAGGTCCCTCTTGATAACCATATACCCAAATTATAGTGGAGTGAATGAACAACACCCAATCTCCTACCATTTTCTCTAGATTTGGTTGTAAAGAGATTTTCATTTATTCTAAAACCCTTGGCAGGCCAGTGCTGAAGATTAAGATATAAACTCTAGACATGATCTTATTTATAAAAATGAGCATTGTGATCCTTTTTCATTCAGTCGAGATCAATGAAGATTCAGGGAAATCTGGCTTGCTTGTTTCCATGAACATCCTCAACAAGTGCGTATAATACCTGAAGTGTCTCGGTGATTGGAAATTTACCAGTTGTTTGTGCACATTATCAATGATGAACTCTTCAAAAATGATACTGACTGACTGACTCGACTCTAACTGAAAAAAGGTCAACAGAAAACCCAACATGACCTCTACTACAAACTTGTCGTTATCTAAACCTAGAATCTGACTTAGTATGGAACAGGCCCACTGGACCTCAATGACCGTGATGCTCATATCCATAGGCAATGAAAGACTTTTAGAATGATGTTCGGGTTTAACAATTGTCTGCAAAAATAGGGTTTTGACCTCGGGGGGACATTCTCTGTAAACTATAATTAATTTCTCTTCCTCGAAGGGCTCAGATGTTGCTATGGAAGACTCTGGTTTATCGAGGGAATGTCGAATTGGTGGGTTATCTACTCTGCATAGGACCTCTGACCCTAACTTATTCAAAATGACCCTTTCTTCCTATGAGCATTATTGTGCACACCAGCTTATGAATTCTGGGAAAGGGAATGTGATTTCGATGGCGTAAGGGACTATGGAGGCTTGGGCCGCTTCGAGGAAGGGTATTCCTTTCCTGACATTATCTAACAAATTGTCTCTTGATACGGAAATGGCTGAGACGGTTATCTCTATGTCAAATATACCGGAATCCATGTCAATTAGGGTTTCTTCTTTAGGAGCAAGTTCTTGTTATGTTATAGATAAAATGATAAGATTCGTGGGCATGGTGAAAAATACCTGTGAATGGGCGCAGATTGTGTGATTCTGGTTCATTGTTGAGCTTCAGTTCGAATGGAGATTTTGCGCCAATTTTCAAACGTTCAAACAATTTGAAATACCATAAAATAATGATCAGGGCCCTCCTTTTATATGCGCTTTTTGATATCGGGGGTGAGGCAAAAACGGTTTTGGGTAAACCTCTCTTCTCCCCGATGTGCTTCAGGTGGCGCCACGTGTCTTCAAACCAAAACCACGGTATTTCTCTTAGCCTGCTCTCAATTGATTAACTTTCATGTTATTTCCTCGCCCGATACGTCTCCTAACCATCGATATGGGTTGTTTGAGATCTGTGTCCTGTCGGGCCCATCAACTTTCGCCCCTCCACTTTATTTATCCCTTTTCCGGTAGGTGTGACCTTGTCCTCCAAATTTATCGCATCTCCACACTGCTCTAGCCCTTTTCTAAATCTAAAACCTGGATTCCATCTAAGAATGTTATGGTGATAACAAGATGAAATAATTTTACCTAAAAAATCACCAAAATTTTACACAAACTATATAAAATCCTTAGAAATTTAAATATTTTTACAAAAATATCGCCAAACATTTTATAGTTGGTATGTGAAGGATTACTAAGAATCTCCAAGATTTCTACATTTTAAAATAAATTTCCATCCTTAAAATCATCCTTACATTCCATGCCTTTCCTTTCCTTTCCTTTCCTTCACTTTCCTTCACTTTCCATACCATGCCTTGCCTTGCCATGCCTTCACATGCCTTGTCTTCCCATGCATTCCCATGCCTTTCTTTCCTTCTCATGTCTTCCCATGCCTTTCCTTTCCATGTCTTGCCTTTCCTTGCCTTGCATTCCCATGCATTTCCTTTTCTTGCCTTATCGTGCCATGCCTTTCCTTGCCTTGACTTGCCTTTCCATCCCATTCCATGCCTTTCCTTTCCTTTCCATGCCTTTCCTTTCCTTTCCTTTCCTTTCCATGCCATGCCATGCCTTGCCTTGCATTTCCTTGCCTTTCCTTCCCATTCCTTTCCTTGCCTTTCCACGCCTTCCCATGCCTTTCCTTTCCATGCCTTCCCATGGATTTCCTTACCATGCCTTCCCATGCCTCACCGTGATTTCCCATGATATGCCTTTCCTTTCCTTTCCTTGACTTTCCTTTCCATGTCTTCCCATACCATTTATTTCCACTCCTGCCCATGCCTTGCCTTGCCTTGTCTTGCTTTTCCTTTACTTCCCATGCCTTGCCTTGCCAATTTGGTATGGGGGAATAAAATTGAAACCGAGTTGGATACTGAAGTTCCGTAAGCTACCACAAGATTTTTTGGCCAATTCCCATGCAACTACACTACCCAAAAATTCCTGACATAGTTTTCTTAAAAATCAACCTCCTCTTCATAAATTGCACTATGCCTCATTGCGAAAAACCCTAGTGTCGGACATACTCTAACAAACAGTTTTCCAGTGGACAGAATGAAAATGGAGGGGCCTGGTCCAGGTGGATATCAGTGGCCACCTACCTATTCCAACTATATCACTTACATATTTCATCTTGGTAGTTTCAGTTTTCATCTTGGCAATTTGTTTCTAGTGTTTTGGGTCCTAAACTTCTAGGGTCGTTTTGGGGCCCTAAACAATGTTTTTTGGGCCTGCCATAGTCACACTATAGACTAAGTCAAATTGTGATGGCATAATGCATAGTCCTTGGATAGGCCTTTCCAATGGGATTTTGTGCATCTAAAACAAATATCGTATGCAAAAGTTACAACCCAAAGAAGTTGAGGTACTAACTTACCCCAACGGGGCCCACATGACTTTTGGTGCTTCATCTCCTAGGGTTAGGTTTTTGGATTTCTAGGGCTTTTGAATTCATGTTTGATGTGAAAAGGCCTTTGTAGCCTCATTGTAATCATGTTCTTGAAAATTATCACAATCGTCACATCTCTTCTCAGAGATAAGCTTCCACCATTCTAGCAAGCTTGTTTCAGTCTGCATTTTATAGTTTCAACATATTTCTTTATTAATAGAATCCAATTTTTACTGTATCTCTATTATTGTTCATTGAATCTCTATGTTACAAGTATAGATCTGTATTCATTTCATTCTTCTCATAAAATATAGATCAACGGTATCATAGTAGTCTTCTCCTTGTTGTTCTTAGTGCATGTCCCTAACGAGGTCAGGGTACAAAGAGTTGGATCTCAAGATTGTTTATTTTGATGACAATAGATATCACACGCCCAAGTGATATCACACGCCCAAGTGACCTTCCATGGTGGGAGAAAATAAATATGATGTGATAGGATATCCTTTCAAAGTATTGCTCGAGGAATCCCTCATGCAACAGAGGAACGAGATGATGGATAGTTTTGCGTAAATCCTTCAACAACTACAAACAGGTGACACATGTTCCTCAAGCGAAGGTATTGCCCCTTCAAGGTAAATATAAACTTTTATATTCCTATATTTTAAGATCATATAGATGAAGATGATGTACAAAAATGGTTGAATCTGTTAGAAGGGTATTTTCCTGTCCATAACTTTTCCAATAGATAAAAGATTACATTTGTGCTCCTCAAAGTCGTCACCCATGTCAAATATTGGAGGGACACTTTCTGTGATAAAAAGGAAACATAGGAAGATGTTGGCAGCCAACTCACGTTTTCCTATCGTCTATAATATGCCTACACCTATGTTTTGAAAACATCATTTTTTGTCACAATTTCCAAATTAACGTCATTTTCATTTCTTGCGACATTTACACAATTGTTTTCGTTTTGTTTTCACGACTGTAAGCGTGAAAACTGAACCTTTCAAAGTCGCATTTCGATCATTATCTGAATTGTGGATATTTCTTTTGTCATTATTCCTATTGCACTTACCTTTTATTAATCATTATACGACTGGAAATATCCTTTGATCGGTTCTCATACTTCGATTGATTATATGACTTGGTTTTATTGAGTTTGTAAGATATTGAGCATTTGGATTTGCATTTTATGACTTCCCTGATCATTGATTCTATGAAAATGCATAGGGGTTATGATTTATTCTTGTTTTTATATATATGATATGATCCTTATGATAATCTTTTCATAACTGTTGGCTTGTCAACTATACGAATATCATTTTGGCACCTTGGTTGAACTTTTGATTATATGAATTAATACATTGGCGCATAGTTGATTTTGGGTTTTGATTTATATGTCGGATTGTTAAACATTATGGTATAACACTTGCGCGCATTGGTATACACCTTTGATTTTATTGGTTGTGCACATGACTTAATGGTTGAACTATTATTATGGAGTGAACAGCTATGAAAATTAGTAGTTGTACTTGGGTAATGAATATTTTGCATGGCAGACTCCACCACCTTCTCATGTTCGCATTAATGCTTACCCCTTTTTCTCGTTCATTGTTGTTGGTTTGGGTAGCTCTACTCCTGTGTGTGTTGGTGAATTTGAACCCTTCCCTTACCATGAATTCAGCTCCATGGCGACAGTCGTGCGAGTTGAACCCAATGGCAACCAGGCCCTGTTGATGTTTGATAATGCCCACCAAGATTTGGCAGACAGTGGATGGCTTACCTTCGTGAAATGATTTGAGGGTTTTAACCTTTGCGTAGCCCGACAGTTTTCCATGACCTTCGATGGTTGTCGAGCCAAGGTCGGAGATATACAGTTAGAGATTGATGAACAGTTTATCAGCTCAGCCACGGGGTTACCCACCTCGGGAAAGCCTTGTTTTAAGAATTGCAAGGACGAGGAAGTGCCATGGACATTGTTGTTTCAATCGCGCAAAGTCACATATTGTGACAGAGGTATGCCCATAACTATGCTCAAACAACGATGGCATGACTTGTTAATGATACTTAAGCAGTTTGTGACCTTTGAAGGTCGATACGGGATTGTGTTCCTCTACCACCTGCGTCTCCTTATGATTTTTATAGGGTATCCTCTTAACATGGCGTTCTACTTTCATCGGAGCTTGTATAAAATGTCCAAAAAGTATAAGAGGCACAAGGCTGACAACAACCCATTTCATCATGGGCTTATTAATCTCATTATTGTTTATCATTTGAATTTGTGTGATGACAGTTGGAAGGCCTTCATTGCCTGTAATGGCTTTGAAGATACCGACCCTGTACAGGTTGATAAACCTGTGGTGATTGAAACCCATCCCGAACCGTCTGTACCCTTGCATCTCCTACTGCCTAAACCCTCGACCGACCCTCCTATTGACTCACCCGACACTGTAACTAAGGGTGCAGAGGCCATTAAAAAGCCTATGAGCAAAAAGCCCAAGGAAAACCTCACTGCCAATGCCAAATGGAAAAGGAATGCCCAGCTCATTTCAAGAATGGCCAGAAAAAAGTCAAAACCCTCTGCCGAGTCTAACCCTGTCATTTTGAGTGAGGAATCCGATTCGGATATTGAGCGTTTTCTGGCAAGCGCGTATCCCTACTCGCAAGGTTTATGTGTTGAACCCTCTTATGATTTTGTATCAAACCTACCCACTTGCCTAAAGGATGACCCTAACTACCCAGGTATTGAATTGCTTCATGAAACCCTCGGTCATTTCGCCAAACCCTCGCCTGCTCTGTCTAAACCCTCACAGTCACCCTGTGACCAATGAAATTCATGGTTAGAACGATATTATATCTATGTTCCGATAATCCAATAAAGGATTCAATCTTTGGAAGACCAGATTCCAGTCTTGACCAGTCAAAAGGCCAAGCTCCAAGCAGTGGATAAGAAACAGAATACAACCGGCTCCATCTTGTTTAAAAAGGTGGAATCAACCATGGCTATTGTAAATTCCAAGCTGGCATAATCAAGCAGCCTCGTCGCTACACAGGTATGATTCTGACATCGTTTTGTTTTGTAAATAATCTAGTTTGCTATAATGATTTTAATTCAGCTTTTAAATAGTTTGATCACTTATTCAAATGCCTCTATCATTCGGTGATCATCCTGTACATGGCTTTGTTTTGATTAAAATAGAAAGAGTTTCGATTTGATATATGATTTGCTCATAGATTTTTTATGGTTATTTGTTTGGATTTCAATTGCTAAGCCTATCTGAGTGAAGTAACGAATTAATGGTGTGATTTCAATACAATTCGTTGTGTATCCACCTCTCACGGGAGGTTCCGTACTCTATTTAGAATGCGATTACCCTAGGATTTGATCTCGTGTGATTTGTATGCTGTGTTTGACAAATAATTTCGGGAGTGTAGTTGTTACGATGTGCTCTGTCATACGATTTTCAAAATTATGAATACCACTCAGTTCGATTTAAATTTGGAAATAACTACTTTGTTTTTATAAAAACAATGGTCTCATTAAACCTGTGCAACTACGCCCGAAACATAAAACGATTATGATTTGCAACGAATATGCTAAACTCAGCCGATTAATTTTCTTGTTTGGATTGTTGTTTGGTTTGATTTTAAATGTGTAAAAATGAATTAGTCAAACCCAGTTGTAATTCGTTTGATTGAAACGATTTTGGTAAAGGAAAATCAATCTTGTTTGCGCACTGTGCAATGATAAACGATCGATAACAAACTCTCTTTGATTGATCCTGTTACGATTTTGGTTATGTGTCGGTTATGGTTTGAATTCGTTCACAGCCTAAATCGCCTGCTATACAGTTATCGTGATTTGAAAATAATCATGTTCGATTTGATTATTTCCCATGATGATAAGACAATTGTAATGAAGTGTTTGTGATTTGTTTCGTTTTCAATCGAATATTAAAATGATTTCATAACTGATTGATTCAATTTATTGAGGAACGATTACGATGTTGTTACATATGATTTCATTTACCCGACTTATGATAATGATCGAAACAGAGTATTGCTATATCTGTATTCGGTTAAATGATGTGGATCCTGTTGGTATAATTCTTTCAAACTAAATGATTCGTTTTCAGATAGTTCTTGGATGAAGATTAAATTTAATTCTTTAAAAAGATTTGAATTAATCTAAATTCTGATTCTGTATCTTTATTTAGACTAGATACAGAATCAGATGATTATGTAGCTAAGTCTGTAGAATTAGATTTTTATTGTTTTATTAATAAAATATCTCTCTAACTTGTCTATTTCTGACCTGTTTTAGGTGAATTCAAAATTGTATGGGATTTCATGGACAGTTTAGAGGATATTTGGATGTTTTAGTTTCATTTTAATTTCCTAGTTTAGGTAATTTTGGGATATCTTCCCAGATTATGTAAACAGTTTGATAACTTCCACAGGGAGGTTTTACCCTGTGGAAAAACTTATAAATACTTATTATTTTTTTGTAATAATCATCCTCATTCGTGGGAGAACAAGGATATGTAATTTTAATACAGACTGAGACATAAATTGATGTTCTGCTACAGCTTTAGCTTTCATAATATCAATCTTTTGTTTCATGTTTATGTGTATCAATTTGCATTTGGTTAATGACTACTTTAGCTATCTTAGTCTTTTGCAAATGATATGATTTAATCAATATAATCCACATCTGATTTCTTCCAGTGTTTAAAAAACATAGCAATTACTTGATTCAGTTTGTGAATGATAGATTTCTCTTCTTCATCAATTGAATTATTAAGTATAAGTCTTTGCATAACAGGTTTACCTTATTGTGGAGATTTATAAATCATATAATTGTTATGATTTTTTATGTCTTGTTTGTTCTGTAAATAAACTCAAAGAGCATTGCAACTATCGTTTACGAGAAGCTTCTGGATCATCCGGTGCGAGTTTCCTTCCTCCGACCAGCTTCGAAGTCATCATACACAGGACAAATCTGGAGCGTTTCCAGGTCTGTTTGTTGTTTATTTAGTTAGATATATTTGTAGTTAGTATATTAGATTGTTTAATTTCAGTAAGTTTTATTTCTTATTCATAAAATCAGAAAATCAACAAAAATATCTTTCTCTGTCTTAGGGCAGAAAGTAAATGAGTTTTCCAGGTTTTATTTAAATCTGTATTTTGTAGATATTGTATATTTGGTGAAGAATTTATATTTTAGTTAGTAGTTTGTATATATATAGAAATAGTAGATTAGTTAGTTTGTTTGATAGTTAGTTTTAATTAGATTAGTTGGATTAGTTCGTTTTATTTATTGTTAGTTAGTTTAGTTTGTTTTATTTAGTTTTAGTTAGTTTGTTTTATTTAGTTTTAGTTTGTTTAGTTTGTTTAGTTTTATTTAGATTAGTTAGTTTAGATTAGTTTTCTCTTTGGTTTTCCTAGGACCTTAGATCGGCTAACGGAGTCGCTAAACCCATCAGGGTGGTTCATCCCAAATGACTTGGGTTATTAGACAACCCCGGACCGGTTCCACTCTCTCAGTTGACGGACGGTCAATTTCGCCCGTCAACAAATGGCGCAAGAAGGAGGGCCTGAACTTAATTAATGGCATGAGGCGGTCGCAAGACTCCTCCACCCCCTAATTTCTCACCTATAGTGACTAGAAGTTGTTCACGCGATAATATTCCCCTTCAAACAACAACTACTTCAACCGAAGATCCGCAGATCACAGTTGAGCCAGCAACCCCTAATCCTACAGGTGGTGACATACAAGAGATCGTTCGTCAATATCTTATTAAAACACATAGTGCCTTAGCCCATCTGAGGAAACCAAACCGTCTGTGGGGTCGACCTTTGGACTTCTCTGATATCAAAGAACAATTAGGTGACACTAACCTCACTGTGAATCCCACAGATCCTATCACAAATCCTGCTGCAGGAGGATCTGGGATACCTCCTTCACCACCTCTCTCATCTCCTTCCTCTTCTGGAGGATATTCTTCTGACGAAGTCAATTCACCTTCTCAGCCTTCCACACCCACTACACTAATGGAAAATCAGAACAATCCTGCTAGACCTTGGATTGATCAGGATGTTGTAGCTGTACCTGGAGCTCAACACCATTTACCTAAACACCCTGAGAAATGGCTTCCCACGTTTGATCTCGACTCAAAACAGATAGCTGAAGATCATATCAAAAAGTTTATGTTAGCCATTAGACTCCACAATGTTGAACATGAAGACGTTGTCTATAGGTTGTTCCCTTATACTTTTGAGGGTAATGCATCCACTTGGTACTTTTCCCAACAAACACATACCATCGTGTCTTGGGAAAAGTTTGAGTCATGCTTTTTGGAAAAATTTGGAGATGGTAAACCTCCGGAAGTCTTAGTCATGGATATTTCAAGCTTAAAAATGAACCCAAAAGAAAAAGTTAAAGATTTTAATCAAAGATTCTTAACTCTTAAAAAATGAATCCCTGCAGATTCTATGCCTGTTGAGAGTCTTGTAATAGCTTACTACACTAAATCTTTACATCAAAGTATAGCTATTTGGGTTAAACGATCTAAGAAAGCCACGTTGTTAGAGGCCTTCGAGGAGGCCAGCCAAATTGAAAAAGACATACTTAGTCTTAAGGACTCTTCTAGCAACGAAACCGAGACTAGTTCTTCTTCCAAAAAGAAGATTGAAATTCTCCCCAGACCTACTCAAAGTAAAACACAACCTGAAAACTCTGATTTGGAAAATTTAACTAAAGTTGTTCAAAAACTATCGAATCAAGTTATAGACTTAAAAAGGTCAACCGAATAAGCTTCCTCGAGTAAAGGACCCTACAAACCTTCTTTCCGAAATCCTTTTCCTACCAACCGAACTAATCCAACCA
>SNQJ01S0154274.1:22947-43521 GCA_010110895.2 Picea sitchensis
AGAGGTGATGAGGAGACTCAGTGGCCTGGGCACCCCCACTAGGTCATAGTCTCACACTGAAGGGGGAAATCGATGAGGCTAAAGTTATATTTTTAAGTTGACTTAAGAAAGGAAAGGAATTAAGGAGTAAAAGATAACTCAACAAAAGAATAGAAGATTAACCCTAGGATTTAACCTAACTCAACAAAGAATTAGAAGGAAAAGTATAAGTAAGAGGCTGGGGCGCACCTATTATTCATTCTAGTTTTGGGATTAGCATTTGCTATTGCTCTTGAGAATTCAGTTTGGGGGTTTTGCTGTACAAACCCTTGTGAGAAACTCAGTGGTGAAATATCCACTCACCTTGTTCCACAGCTTGGTCTCGGGGATGAAAGACTCCTCCACACCATTCTAGTCTCATCTTATCTCCATCTAGCACTTTAGAAGGTAGCAGGTCGTACTGTTCTTGTGATTCCAGCAAGGGCACACCATTATCGAGAGGGAGGTTCGATCCAACTTATCCATAGGGCCTGGGGCCATTCTGACACTTGGGTTTTGTTTGCAGGGGCATGATAGTCAATTTGAAGACTTTTCTAGAGGGTTATCATCATCATATAATTATCTACAGATTGGGACGTCTTGGAGCCATAGGGGACGTCTCGTGATTCATAAAAACTCAGATCTAGAGAGATATGCTTGAGATTTGGTTCTGAAACTTCTCCCACGGGACTCTCATAGCCTGATCTATATTCTTGGAGAGTTTCATGCCATTTGGAGGTGTAGTTCTTCAGGGACGAGTTGCATTGGGGTTTTAGCTATTCAGGAGGGCGCAACTCCCTTAGAAGATTCAGCAGTTGGAGGGGTTGGACTTGGACGTTGGGCTTGAAACTTCAGGAGGAGGTTCCCACTGCCTTGATCTATCATTTGACCGAGTTTGGGATCATTTGGAGCATTCTTCCATCAGGCCTGAATTCTTGAGGGTTTCAGTCTTCACTTAGAGCGTGGCACTCTTCAGTTGGAGGATTTGACATCCAGATTTGTTGGGTATTCTTCATTGCTTATCCGGCCTTTGGAGGCTTATTTTGTATTGAGGGGAGCATTTTGTAGCAGCTCATATCTATTTCTTGTAAGGCCATATGAGGTTTATGCCAGATCGGTCATCTATTGTCTTGATTCTACATAATAAAAAGGTCAAATCTTGCTTGTGCTTCTATATCTTGAATATGTTATGATCTTCATGTATTGGATGAATCTTGTATGCTCTTAATAACTCAATAAGCACCTGTACATCAATAAATCAGTAGTATTTAGTGATACCAAGCGAAAAATTTGGCTTGGGATCATTACAAATATCTAGTCCCAATCAAAGATGGAGAAGATCTCTTCTTTGGCCAAGGATAATAAAATAAACTCATTAGAAGAATTGGTTCTTAGAATTTGGTATGATCCAACAAATGTCAAAGAAACAGAGGAGTTGATAAATAAGAAGAATGTTGATATAACATCTATTAGAAAGCAGCTGAATCTTCTAGCTACAGAAGATTCACAAACCAAAGAAGTGGATGAGACTGAAATCCACAAAGAATAGATGTTAAAGTTAATCATGGAACAAAATGCACAAATAAGGGAAATGGAAGCATAAATGGACAAGTTGATAAAAGAAAAGGAGAAAAATGTGCAGTTGTCCATGATCCCACTGGATGCAGTGCCTCTGACAGGGATCAGAACAACAGAAGGGTCCACATCAATAACAATTCTAGCAACAATCCCATCAACAATCACAGTACAAGTCTCATATGCATATGATAAACTTGTAAAATCCATGGAAGATATGTCCATAGAAGGGGAAGAAATCATAAAAATACAAGAAGAGGTAAAGACATTGCAGGAATTGAAATCAATGTTCCAGGCCAGTCACCACACAGATATGCATAAGTCTCAAAGGCTCAGTCAACAATTACAACAATTAGGGAAAGACACTGCCATGGAAAATACCTTAGCCCAAGATAAGGAAAACATATGGATAGATATCATCAAATCCATGTCAGAAATATGGCCCTCCATACAGATCATTTTTGAGCAACATGAATTAGTATAGAAATCTAGAGGAGTAATTGAAATCATCAAGGAATAATTGGGAGAAAGACCCACATAGGCCACAAAAATTATCATAATTATAAACTCCAAAAACAAACATGAGTTAGAAGAACCGAAGATTGAGGACAAAACTTAAACCATCCTTGAGATCAAGAAGGTTATGACAAAGAAAGGCCTAATGTTGCAGCTAGAAGAAAAAGCTCAAGTGATGGACATAGTTGTGCAGAGGTTCTTCAGTAAGTTTGAGGTGTTACACAAGAAATGGCTTCCTGGATTGTTAGTATTGAATGAAATTGATCACTCTATCTGATTACAACCATAAATTGAACACAGTGGAAAAAGACAGATCAAAGTTTGCAGGGATACATGGAAGCATCACTGGTAAATATTTCCTGGAGACACTACAATTATACTTAAGAATTCAACATGAAATCAAGCATATCTTCATCACTAAGCCTATGTTTTCCAAATACATAGAGATGGATGAAAAATATAGGATATTACTCAAGATTTTCATCCCAAGTAAAAAGAGGTGGGAAGACCTATGCGCATTACTTGAGTAAAGACAATTTTTGTGTTCTAGTCAAAAAGGAGCAGTAGCTAACCAAAGTCAAAGAGATGAGTCATCAACCACTTCCACCAAATCAACACCAGAGATCCAAGCAAATCTGCAAAATCCCTACATTTGGTATTTAGAGATTTAGTTAGTTAGATATTCCTCCAAAATATCCTGATAATTTATGACAGGATATGTTGTAAATAGTTGTATAAATACTTCTCTCTTCGAAGTATTATGGGTTGATTTTTGCATCCAAAAGCTATTGTGTAAATTTTCAAAGGATCGACCAGTAATAAAAGAGGCTTATTCACAGGATTCTCGTGTCAGAGTGTTGGTGATGTGCTTTCTCTCTTTTTCAAATGTTTTTTTATTCTCTCTAATCATTGCATGTGTTTCCAATTCTAATCATTAAAAGAAAGTTAAATAACATAATTTATTTCATTATACTCTGTCTCTGGTTTTCAATGATCTTCATATCGTTCATATGAAACTAAGTAAATGAATTCTTAATTGCTCTTCTACTTAGTGGATTTCCCCCCTCTTTTCCTCTTATTCATTTCATTTAATTTAATTAGATCCAAATAGTTTTACTACCTTTTCCTGTGGAGAAAACCTTATAAAAGATTAAACGGATCCTTATATTTAAGTACAGACCCCATAGCCCAATGGAAAATTAAGCATTCATTCAGCCATATATTTCAAACAAACAAACATTGAACTGTCATAACTAGCCTAACACTCTAAACTCAAACACATTTAAATCCTATAGAGAGATCCCTCTCTGAAGTTGGCAAGGCTAGATCCCAGCTTCCAAAGTGGTTTGGTAGTTACCTATGTCTTTTCTTCTACAACCTTTGGAAATTATAGAGTGCTAACATAGTGGCAACCAAACTAGGGAAGAATTTGTTTTCCAATTTTATGAATTATCTTCCCTAAGTAAGAAAAAATTATTTCTGGACAATCAAATATCTAAATCTTAAGAGATAAATGTTTAGAGGTTGTAAAATTTGTAAATAATTAATTAGGTTTTTAAGTTTAAGTTCTGGCTCCAAAAAGAATTCACACCAGATCTCATCCTGATCCAGAACCTGTAAAAGTAGTAGATAACCTTGAAAATTTGATAAAAGAAGTTTAGCAGAAAGTCAAGGGAGTAGTAGTCCTCCTCCTAGGGAAACCTCTCTTCCAGAGAATTTTGTCACAATCCAAGATATCCAGTTTGATCTACCATTTGAGCATAGTCTATTCAGAACCAAATCTGATAGCTTTGTGGATGAAAAAATATTAGATCAAGCTATCCTCCAACTTAATACACCTGAAAGGCACACTCCTGAATCAGATCTTGATTAGCAAATCCTTCAAAATTTTGAGAAGTTACAAGATCTAGCATTAGAATTTGATAAAGCTTTGCATAAATCCTACATTCAACAGTCTGTTGAGATTTTTTCCCTAACCATCTCTGCATCATATATCAATCCTCAATTAGTTCATCCTATATATTCCATCCCTACTTCTTCCATATCTTCCACCACTTCTCCAACAACTTCACAGGCTATGATCCAGCCTGTCACATGAGTTCTTGCTATCCATCCTCCCCCACCAATCATGGCATCAAGATATTCTCCCCTTGTTTTGGTCGCTCCCTTACACAATATGCCCCAGGATTATCAAACTAGGATTCCTCAATTTAATGGCACTAGAAATATGACTGTATAACAACATGTTGACAAGATGAATGAATTCTTTGACATGCAAGAAGTTGATGAGGAAGATTTCAAAATGATATTGTTTTCCCAAAGATTAAATGGAGAAAGGAAATGGTTCAAAGCCTTACCAGTTGCTAGCCTGAATGACATTACTGTCTTTCACCAATCATTCCTCAATAGATGGGAAGTTAAGAAAAATCCACTTCAAATCTTATCTGAATATGAAACTATTAAAATAAACCAAGGAGAAGTGTACAAGATTATTGCACTAGATTTAACAATATTTATAATGCAATTCCAACAAATATTAAACCTCATCAAGGTTTATATTTGATCAAATTCCTTGATGGTTTTGATGTTGGCATGTCTTATCAATTGAGATAAAGAAACCCTACAACTTTGGAAGAGATGCAAATAGATGTTGTAAGTGTAAAGGCAAATCTGTTAGCTAAGAGAGCTAGACAAAGAACAAAGATGAGAGTAACTATCAAAGAAGAACCATCTACCTCTTCTGATGATGCTAAGATAGACTCCTTAGTCAGAACCATGGAAAGGATGATGGAAAGATTAAACATCACGGATAGGACTCCACCAAGATAAAATCAACCTGGTCCCCAAATCATAAATCCTAATTTTAAGAGAAAAAAACCCCAAATCAGACAAAGAGAACCAAGAGAAAAAAGAGGCCTAGATCAACAGATTAGGCCCTCTTTTAAAGAAAATTATGTTGATGAAGGGGAAGAAACAATTGAGGGAACTGATGATGTTCACATTAATTTAATGGGAATAAATGATAATGATTCTATTTTTCTTACCCAAGAAGAACAAGATCTTTTCCTTCTTTCACAAATTTAAATTGATGAGGAAGAATAAGTTCAGCAAGATTTTGAAAATGCAATTATGGAATTTCATAGGCAGTATAACCTGAGCAGTAAGAAGTCTAATGATAATCCAACTAAGAAATCTTCTGGATTTAGAAAGACAACTGACACACCTGCCAAGAAAGTTCTTGATAGTCCCCCTAAGAAAAACTCAGAGGTCCCAACCAAAAGAACATTTGATTTTGTCTCAAAAACAACTCAAACTGATGTTCCCTCCACCAGCCAGCCCAAAGATACTTCACAGAAGAATGTTGTTGAGAAATCATATTTTTCTAACCAAAATAAAACTCAAACCTCATTCAAATTGGAAAGTGAATCAGTGAAACTCAAGATACCCTTTCCTCTAACAGAGTTAATGAATAAGAATGCTTAAATATCACAAGCGATAAAAGATATGAACATAGAGGCAGGTACAGATACAGTAAATATTGTTGATGATCAACCAGAATTATTATTTGGGCCTGAAGTTGATGGAAAATCTGAAAGTGGTGTTGTAACTCCATTTTACATCAGTTTAAACATTCACGAAAAAACTTTGCACAATGCAATGCTGGACTCTGGTGCTTCCCACAACCTTATGCCTAAGGACGTTATGGAAAAATTAAGACTTGATATCACTAGACCATACACATATTTATATTCTTTTGATTCAATTAAAGTAAAATGCATAGGTATTATCAAAGATTTGTGTGTTACTTTAGCACAAATCCCAGCCAAGAGTATGGTAATGGACATAGTTGTTGCAGACATACCTCCTAAATATGGCATGTTACTGTCTGTCTCATGGGGAGCCAAGTTACAAAGTACCCTTCAACTGGACATGTCTTATGCTACCATCCCATTATTTGGTCAAAAAAGGATATTATATAGGGAGACACTGATGAAATACATGGTCAATATTTAGGATAAACCACATAATTTTCCCTTATATTATGGTCATTCAGACCTTGATTCTTTTATTTTGTACAATGATGGAGATATGGAAAGACAGATTACCAATTTAGAAAATGATGTTTATAACATGGAAGAAGACAAAATAACTTTTGAAGAAAATGAAACAATAATGGTGAAATCTGATAAACAAAAGGAACTTCTGTAGAGTTTAGACTTTGATGGTGTTGTTAGTAAGGAATGATCATGAGTTGATGTTCGGGTTTCTAATTCAAAAACAAATCATACAGAAGGTCATTCCTACAAGTTAAATTTTCAGTGTACCAACAATAAATATGAATATGAAGCCTTAATGCTAGGTTTGCAACTTTTAAAGAAGCTTGGTGCTACGAGAATTTCAATTCGGGGTGATTATGAACTGATAATAAAATAGATCAAAGGTGAATACTCTGCTAAACACCCAAGATTGAGAGCCTACATAAATGTTGTCCTAGATTTTCTGGAATGCTTTATTGAATATGACTTGTTAGCCATTCCCAGAGACCAAAACATTCGTGTTGATGGTCTGGCTACCTCAACAACTACTTGTAAGATACCATTTCATCCTAATCACCAGTACATAGTTGAAGTGAAGTGTAGACTTGTTGTCCCAGACAACATCAGAAATTGGCAAGTTTTTGGAAATGATGAACAAATTGAAAATTTCTTGCAATCAAATAATGAATTTGAATGTACCAACATAAATGTTGACTTTGATGATGAAAAAGAAAATGTAGATAAGATAGGTTTAGAATAAATAAATAAAAAACAAGAAGATCTAGACATTTTGCAATTGAAAGATGATGTTCTTCCTAGAGGGTTAGTCCCTTTGGAAGAGTTGTTTGATTTTGATGATGTGGCGAAAAAACCTAAAATTGAACCTACTGGAAAGGAAGTTGAAGACTGCAACATAGGAACTGAAAAAAAGAACTAAAGATGATTAAACTGTCTAAATATTTACCTCCTCAAAACAAAAATATATAGAATTATTCAAAGAATTTCTAGATGTTTTTGCATGGAGTTATGAAGATCTGAAATCTTATGACACTAGCATTATACAGTGTAAAATTCCCATAAAAGAAGACCAAAATCATTTTAAACAAAAACTTAGGAGGATTAACTCAAGGTTGATGGCTCTGATTGAAAAAGAAATAAAAAAGATATATGATGCTAAAATCATTGTCCCATTAATATTTTCTAAATGGGTATAAAATTTAGTTCCAACCAGGAAGAAGAGTGGAGAAATCAGACTGTGTATTGATTTCAGAAACCTTAATAAAGTCTCTCTCAAAGACAACTATCCCTTTCTCAAAATGGACCATATTTTACAGAAGGTAGTTAGGTCCAATAGAATTTCTCTGTTAGACGATTTTTCTGGTTACAGTCAAGTTTTAGTCCACCCTGACAATCAAGAAAAAACATCATTTACTACACCTTGGGGAACTTTCATGTATGTGAAAATTCCTTTTGGTTTAATGAATGTTGGGGCTACATTTCAAAGATCAATGGATATTGCTTTTGTCGATGAACTTGGAAGATTCATTGTTATATACCTGGATGATATCACTGTTTTTTCAAAAATAGATGAAGAACACTTTCTCCACCTGAGAAGAGTTTTTGAAAAATGCAGGAGATTTGGAATTTCCCTTAATCCAAAGAAAACAATGTTTGGTCTAGAAGAAGGTAAACTGCTAGGACATATTATATCAAAGGATGGAATTAAAATTGATCCTAGCAGAATTGAAGCCATTCAAAAAATAGATCATCCCAGAAACATAAAAGAATTACAATATTTCGTTGGTAAAATAAACTTTCTAAGAAGTTTTACCCCTAACTTGGCAGAACTTATAAGAAATATAACAAATATGTTGAAAAAAGACACAAAAATAAAATGGAGCATAGAAGAAAAACATTTGTTTGATCGGGTGAAACAATCCTTAACACAATCCCCTATGCTTATCATCCATGATTTCACAAAAGATTTCCTCCTATTCTCTTTTTCCTCTAAGCATACTATTGCAACAGTTCTCTTGCAGAAGAACAATGAAGGCCATGAATAACCTATTTCTTTCTTCATTAAATCCTTGAGATATGCTGCACTGAAATACAACATCATGGAAACACAATCTTTTGCTTTGGTAAAAACAATCAAATATTTCAGAGTATATATTCTTCATTCACATATAATTGCTTATGTCCCAAATTCTATGGTGAAAGATATTTTGACCCAAGACAGTCCTGATGGAAAAAGGGGTAAATGGATTGTTGTTATCCTTGAATGTCATATTGAGATCAAACCAACCAAGATCATTAAGGGTCAGGGATTAGCTAAATTAATGGTTGAGTCCAATTTTCATGCTTTGGATATAAATTTTCTAGCTGCAGTGGATGAACAAGAAGAGCATGCGACTCCACAAGTTAAATAGGCTTTCTCAACCTCTTCCTGGTATGCAAACCTGATTTTTGTTTTACATCATTTACAAGCTCCTCTTGGTTTAACCAATACTAAAGCTAGATTTCTTAAACTCAAAGCTATGAAGTATTGTATTTTAAATGGCAATTTGTATTGGAAATATGTTAGAGGGATTTTACTAAATTGTTCACTGAAAGATGAGGAAGATAAAGCTTTGCAGGAATTTCATGAAGGAGATTGTGGTGGACACCTAAGATGGAAGAGCACTGCCAATAAAATTCTAAGAGTTGGTTTTTATTGGCCAAACTTATTTGCAAATGTCCAAAAGAAAGTGACCTCATATCATAGCTATCAAATATTTGAAGACAAAAGGAAACTACTGCCTTTACCCTTGAAACCAATATCAATTGAAACTCCTTTTCTGTTGAAATATTGTAACTGCAAATAGTATTCTATTTATTATTGTGTCATTATTAAATAGATCAATCCCCTTTTGTGGATGGATCATGTTAAGCATTGTAATTGACCAAATCTCGTTTTGTGGATTGGTCAAACCCTAATTATATCATGTAAATAAAAAATTCGCCCCCCAGGCCTAATTAAAGTGGTTTTATCCACTAAGAAGACAAGTCAACCCCGCCCCAGTGAAGAAACACCTTTCCAATGTCTGCCAACTTGTATAAATAAAGGAGGCCAACGCCTCATTTGTTCACTCACTCATTCACTCATCAAGTGCACAAGTTTGGTAGTGGTAGTTGGGAGAAGAAGGAAGAGAGAGGTGCATTGCTAAGTGTTGGATATTCTCTAGTGTTTTGGTTTATTGTCTTGGCATTGTATTGGCTATCTATATTAAGGAAGTTTTTGATGGGTTTTCTCCCCCATTAGGGTTTCCCAGGATAAATGTTGTGTATCTTGTGATTTTGTTTCTCTTAGTGATCCTACCTATGTTATCGTTATCTACTAAATTGAAAAGAAACCTAATAATAGCTCAAAACTTAACATGGTTCCAGAGCTAAACTAAAGAGAGCATCTTTCACTGGATAAAGAAAAACATCATTGTTGTTGTACAAGAAAATTAGGGCTTTTGTTGGAGAGGATTTTTTTCCTAAAAACCATCTAGAAAAGTGTGACCTACCCTAGTGAATCTTTTGGAAACTTGAGAGCACCTTTTCAATGGATAGATCCTCTGGAAAGTCAAACCCTAGTTTTTTACTAGTACGAGAAAACCAGAAATACCAAAAAACCAGAAAACCAGAAAAATAGAAAAACTAAGAAACCAGAACTAGTACCAGAAGTACCAGTCCAGATTTCTGCAAGCTCAGTTTCAAGGGGTAAAATTTGGATTTTCAGAAATATGACTACACCAGCTTACTCGCCTCAGCTCAACGGATCTAGCCCCTGGATTAGAATTTCAAAATTTGAAGTTTGAAAAATTAGGGTTTTCTCATAAAACTCTAAGTTACAGTTAAAGTACCATTTGCAGTATAAGTTGTAGTTGCAGTTGCAGTTCCAGTTGTAGTGAAAGATTTTGTAAAGTGTTGGCCAACCTTAAATTTGAAACACCTATGAAATTTTGAAGGTTTGTTACCTATCGCCGTTGCTACTGGATGGTACCACCACCCACCAATACTATTAGAGGTATGTACTTACATATGTTTCAACTGTATTATTCTAAGAGGTACTTGTAGGATAAAGGATCTCCTATCATAGATCCATAAGGATTTCAGATCCAACATACTCAGAAGACTAATGCACCCGAGGTTTGATTATCTTGATATGCATCTATTTGTTATGACATTATTTTGACCTTATGAACATCTAGGTGGTATGTTGAAATCATACTAACCATTGGTCAAAATTATCAAGGTTGATTAAAGTTGAGTTTATAGAGATTATTCTCTAACTCAGATTTATGTCAAGATAACATATTGTCTTAGTACAAAAGACAGGTTGAAGAAAGCGCTTGCCATCTTGAGTGAAGGAGACTTGAAAGAAAAACAACACACTCATTCTTGAGGACAAAACTCCAGGTTCCAGATTTGATTGATTAAGTTGATAAGATTCAAAGTTGCACATGACAAGTTGATAACCACCCATTTACAAGTAAACACTATAGTTGAGGTAGCAGTCTTTGAAAAGTATTATACTTGGTATCATGTGAGCATATTGAGATAAATGCTTAATGTAATCATTTACCAGATACAACTAACATCTCCTCTAGGAGAAACTTCTTGTGTTGGTTTCAGGTTACCATGGATGAATGTTTGATCACAACACTAGAAGAGTGTTGATCTCATTTCGTATTGTATTTCTTACTTTTGATCCTTGTTTCAAACAAGTCACAAGTGATATCTCTAAAGGAGCTATTGTGCGGATTTTTCATGCTATTGTTTTATTTACTATTATCAAAAGAGTATTATTATTGCTTATTGTTTTGTTGACCTTGGTTCAGGTCACAAGTGATAACCCCGAGGAAGATATAGTGAAGGTTGCAGAAGGAAACATATTAGATGAGACATGAAAAATACTATGTACTTGCAGAAGGAAAAATATTAGATGAGACATGAAAAAGACTATGTACATGACCATATACATTCATGTACCAACGAAGATGAAGAAGAAGTTATTTTTGAGATTCAGAGTATCTCATATGGAGATTGATTTTAAGGAGAAGAAGGCTCCAAAGATGACCAAATAGTAGAACAAGAACTCACAATAGACTTGGACAAAGGTTAATGAAGCCACCTTGACGGGAAGCAAAACTTATTTGATGTCTGATTCAACCTTTCATATTTAGACTTGATATTCAACACCAAGTATACCCTGTAAGAGATGATGAAGTCCTTGTAGACTCAGAAGAAATAAAGAGTAAGCTTGATCTCAGAAAGGATCAGATGAAGAGACAACTTCCAGGAATGGGAGACAGATGCCATGAGAAGACTAGATCGCAGCTTCAGAGACTCGTAGGAGATACGAAATCTCCTGGAAGATTCCCGTGTTTCAGTGATAGAAAAGGAAGCCAGTAAAAAAGACTAGGATATGGATTTTTCCATGAGACTAGAAGATAAGTCGTTATTGAATTCCGATATTGATCTAACAGATCAAGCATGTTGCAAATGTACAAAGCCCGATGTGTATCCAAAGGATTATCCTAGCAAGAGGGAGAAGACTATGACGAGACACTTACTCTAGTAATTGAAGAAATAGTTCCAGTATTCATGAAGAAAACCAGAACAACCATGATTCATATATAGTATGAGATGTAGGGGGAGAAATCCCCATATTTAAAATTGAGTGGTAGTTGGTGTAGTACATTAGTTGGGTCATGGAAACATGACTACAATAAAAAAATAGAGTTACCTCCATGAAAGAAGAAGAACTACCTTCAATATTAGTTATTGAGCCACTCTCAGTTTCAGATGAATTTGTTGTCGTGATGAAGTAGAGGAGTTAATTTTAGATTTCAGAAGTCATAATAAGAATGGATCATTCATTATCAACTTCATAGTAACTGCAGGTGCAGAGTCCCACTTCCAGAGGAATAGTTGCAGAGAGATTAGAGGAAATACTCCTAGATAATGAGATAGATAGTTCTTTGCAGAGAGCACATAAAGCTAGCACATGATTGTGCACATTAAGTTGAATTTGAAGCAAGTGTACCAAGATGGTACAATATGATTTGAATATTGAAGATAGAAAGACTCATGTATGTCGGTTGAAGGAAGCTATGTACGTGTTGAAGCAAGCTCCTAGAGCTTGGTATGGAAGAATTGACAGTTTCCTAATGAGCTTGGAATTTTCCAAGAGTAAAGTTGATTCTAACCTTTACTTCAAGGTTATGAATGATGAGCCAGTTATATTGTTGCTACCACATGTAGATGATGTATTCTTGACAAGGTGAAGAAAATCTCATCACAAATTGTAGAAGAAACTCGCTACAGAGTTTGATGAAAGACCCAATGCATTATCTCTTAGGTCTTGAATTTTGGCAGAGCACATATAACATTTTCCTTAACCAAGGGAAGTATGCAGTTAAAATAATGAAGAGGTTTGACATGTTGAAATGAAAATCCATGTACACACCCATGGAAACGAAGTTGAATTTCCTGGTAGATACCTCGTCAGAATTGGTTGATGCTACTCTATACAGACAGATTATTGGTTTGTTGATGTATTTGATGATTAACATACCGGATTTTTTTTTTTTTGTGAACACCTTTATCTAGTAGATCCCAGACGTGTTCACCTTGTAGCTGCAAAACATGTGATGAGATACCTTACGGGTACATTGGATTTTGGTCTCTGTTATACTAGAGATCATGACTTCAAATTGTATGGATATACTGATTTACATTGAGCTGGAAGTGTATTTGATAAAAAGAGAAGTTCAGGATGTTGTTTCAGTCTGGGGTTAGCCATGACTTCATGGCAGAGTAGGAAGTGATCCAGTATTGTTATCAGCATGGAAGAAGTGGAATATATTGCAACATGTTCCGCCAGTGGTGAAGCCATATGGTTTCAGATGTTTTTGATATATCTATTTGATATGGAGATGGAAGCCATCATGATCCTATGTGATAACCATAGTTGTATAAAGATGATGTGTTCCATGATGAGTCGAAGAACATAGATATCTGATATCACTTCATTCGTGATATGGTGCAGATAGGAGCCATTAAACTCCATTATGTTGGCACGAATGAACATGTTGTTGATGTGTTGACCAAGCCTTTGTCTCGTGTAAATTTTGATCACTTTCGAGACAAGCTTGGTGTAGTCTGAAAGGACCTCCCTCAAAAGGGAGAGTAGTGTTGTTGATGCTAGTCTCGTGTTGAATATTTCTAGCTTCGTGTTGATGTTGTTGATGTTATCCTCATGTTGAATACAACTTCGTGTTGATGTTGTTGATGCCAACTTCGTGTTGATGTTGTTGATGCTAGCCTTGTGCTGAAGATTTCTAGCTTCGTGTTGATGTTTTTGATGCCATCCTTGTGTTGAATATTTTCAGCTTCGTGTTGATGTTGTTGATGCTAGCCTCATGCTGAATATTTCTAGCCTCATGCTAATGTTGTTGATGCCATCCTCGTGTTGAATATTTCTAGCCTCGTGTTAATGTTGTTGATTCCAGCCTCGTGCTGAATATTTCCAGCTTTGTGATGATGTTGTTGATGTCAGCCTCGTGTTGAATATTTATAGCTTCGTGTTGATGTTGTTGTGATGCCAACCTCGTGCTGAAGATTTCTAGCTGCGTGTTGATGTTGTTGAGATGCCATATTTGTGTTGAAGATTTCCATCCTAGTGCTGATGTTGATGATGCTCCAGCCTTCGTGTTGTGATACTGTTGTTGTTGATGTTGTATCATCCTTGTGTTGTTATTGATAATGATGATGTATTAATTTTATACTAATCCATGTTGATGCAGATGATGATGATGACACTTCAACTTCTTGTTGAAGATGATGATGATGATTCCACTTCAGCTTCTTGTTGAAGATGATGATGATGATGATGTTATTTCATCTTTAATGTTGAATATGTGGATGATATTACTTTAGCCTCATGCTAATGATGATGATGATGTTACTTTAGCCTCATGCTAATGAGGATGGTGATGCTACTCCAGCTCCATGTTGTGAACGATGATGATGAGAAAAACTTTTGATGATTTATAGATATGCCAGTCAGTGTTCTAGATGTTGTTGATGTTGTTGCCCTCTCTCTCTCCAAATGATGTTGTAGAATACCCTTCTTGTTAAGGGGGAGTGTTGAAATATTGTAACTAAAAAGAGTATTCTATTTATTATTTAGTCATTATTAAATAGATCAATCCCCTTTTGTGGATTGATCATGTTGGGCATTGTAATTGACCAAATCCCCTTTTGCGGATTGGTCAAACCCTAATTATATCATGAAAATTAAGAAGTTTCCCCCTGGGCCTAATTAAATTTCTTTTATCCACTAAGAAGACAAGTCGACCCTTCCCAATGAAGAGACACATTTCCAGCGCCTGCCAGCTTGTATAAATAAAGGAGGCCAACACCTTATTTGTTCACTCACTCATTCACTCATCGCGTGCACAATTTTGGTAGCTGTAGTTGAGAGAAGAAGGAAGAGAGAGGCACATTGCTTAGTGTTGGATATTCTCTAGTGTTTTGGTTTATTGTCTTGGAATTGTATTGGCTATCTATATTAAGGAATTTTTTGTTGGGTTTTCTCCCCCGTGATGGTTTCCCAGGATAAATTTTGTGTATCTTGTGATTGTGTTTCTCTCAGTGATCCTACCTATGCTATTATTATCTAGTAAATTGAAAAGAAACCTAATAATATCTCAAAACTTAACATTTTCAACAGTGGGGTTTGGATTTCATTGGAGAAATCCATCCACCACCATCAGGCCAACACAAATGGATTCTCACAACCATTGACTATTTTACCAAGTGGATTGAAGCTGAAACTACAAGGCAAGCTATTGATGTCGTGATTATTAAGTTTTTAGAAACTAACATTCTTTCAAGATTTGGATGTCCCAGGAAAATCATCACTGACAATCCAACAACATTCAAATCAAAGAAGATGGTGGAGTTTTGTAGAAAATATCAAATTACCTTAGGAAAATCTACTTCCTATTACCCTCACGAGAATGGATTAACAGAGTCTTCAAACAAGAGTATGGTCAATATCATCAAAAAGTTGCTACAAGATAACAAGAAGTCATGGCACAACAAGTTGGTCAATGCATTATGGGAAACTAGACTTACTATTAAGAGATCAATTGACATGTCCCCATACCAGTTGGTTTATGGAATGGATGTTGTTTTTCCCACTTCTTTAGGTGTCCCTATCATCAAATTACTACAGGAAGTATAGTTAGAACCAAATGACATCCAGAGGAGAATTAATCAGACCATACAAATACAACAGTCCAGAGAAGAGGTCTACAACCAAACTCAAGTGATCCAGGAAAATATTAAGAAGATCTATGATAGAAGAACCAAGGTTGATGATTTCCAGATAGGAGACAAAGTACTGAAATGGGATTCAAGGAATGAACATAAGGGAAAGCATGGAAAATTTGAGAATTTATGGAAATGTCCATACATAATCCATGCTTACAGAGGAAGCAATGCATTCATGATCAAGGACATGGATGGAGAAGATCTTCCAGGAGGACATGTCAATGGCAGAATGCTCAAGCACTATTTTTCACTGGAATAAAAGAATTCCTCGCCCAGTTCATTGTAAATTCCATTTTACTTTTTTTTGTCATGAGTGGGTGACTTATATCAGAGGTTGAAGCCCGAAGAGAAGGCCCTAAGCCCCTGATCAGTTGTCACCAGGTTTACATCTACAATAAAACTAATCAGATGCAGAAAGTATTGAAGAAGATGATTCAAGGTGACCGATAACTGGTTCTTGGCACCTCACAGGGAGTGCACCATCCCCAATTGGATCCATTTTTATAACCCTATATTTCATAGTATCACCTGGTGATTGAAATTTCCTCCTCCAATCATTTTACATTGTAAATAATATTTCATTCTGCAAATGATTTCCAAAAAGAAAAAGATAAAAATAGAAAAAATGAAAAGAGGGTATAAAAGAAAGAAAGAGAGAGAGAAAAGAAAAGAAAAGAAAAGAAAAAAGAGAAAAACAAGAAAACCCCATCAAAAGAAAATTAGTTTGAATCATACTGTCTAATCATGATCAAACATTTTAATTTTTTTGTTGATAGGTTAGAGAATAAATTTGGTCGAATTGTTTAATCTTGGCCAAAGTAGTTAGGTTAGAGTAATAATTAATCCAAGAGTCTAAGTTGGATTAATGTGTTAGATTCCTAGGTTAGGAGATAGGTTAGGTGATTTTTTGTCTCAAGAAAATTGAAAGGGGATTTCAAAATATACCCTTAATTGATTAAATTTGGTTATTTTAGAATAGGAAAATAAAATTATAGTGTAAAGTTTCAAAATGCAAGCTTGGCCCATATTTTAATCCTAAGTTTGGAAGTGGACAAGACATTTTGTATTGTAGTGCTTAACCCCCGCACAAGTCTCCATCAGTGACATCCACCTCTTTCCCGATCAATGGTCCTCAACCTTTTTCGAAACTTCCGACCTATATACCTTTAACGATGGGGGGGGGGGTCCAAAAAGTGGTTTTCCCCGCATCAGTCCCACCTAATGTGGTGCGTCCTCAACATTTCAGACCCCCGCTCCCCCCCTCCTATTTCCACTTATCGCCTACCCCCCCTCCAAAATCTACCAGACCAAAACCTGATACCACTCACCTCACCCTGCCACCATAATCATATCACTACGTGCCATCTGTCCTACTCTACATACCCGTTAGCCAATTAAAACATTCCCCGTGACCGTTAACCATCCCGTAACAACCCCGCGCCATAACCAATATCTATTGTATACCTTAAAACCCCATTTTACATCATGTTACACTGTTTTCCGAGAAAGACACTGTGGAGACCGCGTCAAATCAAGCTATCAAATTAAACGCCACCAACTCTCACCATCAACAAGCGAATCTCTTCCCCGGGTAATACAATTCTGCCATTATTTTACTGTAAACTCTGTCAATTATGGCCCCCAAGGATAAACCTGCAGACACATCCAAGAACCCAATGATTCCCCCTCTTGTAGACCTAGACCACATCCCTCTGGCAGATAAGGATTACAAAGTCACATAGTCAAGGTACGAATTTGACTTCTTCGAATTGCAGTCCTAGATAAAAGACATTTTTCTCGACTAGAGTGATGAAATTGGACTCTAGGAGTCCAATTTTCCTCTGTATATGTTTCCTCAAACTCACCACTTCCCTGAATTTTCTCTCAGATGCCAAGCCAATTACTGGCCTGGCCAAAGAGCCATTTCCTCCTCCTTCAATGAAACATTGTTCACAGTTACCTCCAAATCCATCGACCAGATGTTGCAGATCCCTAGAAAAAACTCATCCATCTCGTTCTCCATTGAAGCCCTAAACGACCTATACCAGAAACTGAATTTCCCCCAAAGAGCCCAGATCTTTGAGATTTTCCTCCCGGAAGATGCCCAATTGCCCAAGAAGAATCCACATTACTCATCTTTCATTTTCACTGTCAAAGCCAACCAGATCATATCCATGCTTTCTTACCTGTTAGGTTATTACTCAAATGAATGGGTAGATGAGCCTATTTTAGGTTTTCTATCCATATTTTCTATAGAAGAAAGACCTTCCATTAAATTCAATTTCAGTCAATTTTTGGCTGATAACATTCATGATCAGTTATTCAGGTTTCCAACTGAAGGGATGTTAAGATACTCTTTAGTTCTTGTCTACATGTTTTTATTTTACCAATCAGATAAGTTTCCCTGTGCACTTCAAAAGTTAAACCAGGAAGGAAGCCCACAGTCAGTGACATCATGGACCTCATTGGTGAGGAAAAATTCAATAGAGTACAACTTTAAGGACTTCATAGATCAATTCATTCATCTGGTTGTTTGTATGCTGAACAACAACATAGAGCCAAGGGTCAGTGAATAAATTCAGAAGGTCTTGCACCTATATGATCAAGCTAAGACAGGGGATTGGTATTTATACCAAAACCATACAGAGATAAGGGTATATGGGTGTGAGATACCTCCTTATAGATTCCCCAAATACCTCCCGGTGAGTATTTTTTCACTAGAGTATATAAGGAAAATGATGAATTCAGATGATATTCACTTTGTTGCAGAAAAGAAGAAATCCAACTTAGAATCAAAACCTTGGTTGGACCTTTCATCTGCAACAACAGATCAACAGGAGAAGAAGCAGATAGCCTCTTGAAACAAATGAGTTTTTCTCTGAGTTTCACTTGGGAATATGACCCATTTGGTGTCATTTATGAACTCAGAAATAAAAAAATGAGCACTCCTTATGTACACACGTAGAGGCCAGAGGTGGAAATATACATGAACCGGACAGAGTGGCAGGAGAACACATTGCAATAACTAGAGGAGCAACCTATCTCTGTAACCACTTCACAGACTAATACACCCTAAAATCAAGTAGAGAAGATATCAAGGAAGGAAGTTTCTCCTTTAATATTCATAGAGGTATCAGCTGACGATTTTCAGGTATATAGAAAGAGGGATAAAACCAGTCATAGCAGATTTTCTCAAGGAGAGAGAAATGCAATCCACCATAGTCTTGGAGGGACCACACTCTTCAACCCATTCAGAAAGTATGCTTACAGTTTCTCCATCGTCACCAACATCTCAAAGAAACCCATATACTACTCTGACAACTGAATCAACTCATGGGAAAAAAGAGTCAAACATTTTTTTACAAATATAAACAAATGGGGCAAAGGAATGAGCTCCTCAACAACAACACCTACACTCGATTCTGGAAGCAAACCTCCACTGCTCAACACAGACTGCTATTAGCTTTTGACACATAAAGAGGAAGAATGAAAATGACATTCTTACAAGCACAAGTTCCCCATCCAAGAACAAGTGTAGACTACAAAAGACTTCTTTTGAATTTGATGTAAAATATGTCCATCCAGTGGACCAGATGCATATGCATAGATAGACAGGAGAAATGATATTCTCAACTTTGACAAATACCTCAATGAATGCTTCTAATTTGGAGGTATCCCTAAATAATATCCAATCCCAAATAAAGTTGGATAAGATCTCTTCTTTAGCCAAGGATAACACAATAAAATCATTATAATAATTGGTTCTTAAAATTGGGTATGATCCAACAAATGTCAAACCAGCAGAGGCGTTGATAAAGAATAAGAATGTTGATATAACATCTCTTAGAAAGGAGATGAAGCTTCCAGCTACAAAATATTCACAAACCGAAGAAGTGGTTGAGACTGAAATCCACAAAGAAGAGATGTTAATGTTAATCATGGAACAAAATGCACAAATAATGGAAATGGGAGCAAAAATGGACAAGATGATAAAAGAAAAGGATAAAAATGTGCATCTGGCCATGATCTCATTGGATGCAGTGCCTCTGAAAGGGATCCGAACAACATAAGGGTCCACATCAACAACAATTCTAGCAACAATCCCATCAACAATCCCAATACAAATTTCAAATGCATCTGATAAACTTGTTAAATCCATGGAAGATATGTCCATACAAGGGGAAGAAATCATAAAATTACAAGAAGAGGTAAAGACATTGCAGGAATTGAAATCAATGTTCCAGTCCAGTCACCAGGAAGAGATGCATAAGTCTCAAAGGCTCAGTCAACAATTACAACAATTAGGGAAATATACTGCCATGGAAAATACCTTAGCCCAAGCTAAGGAAAACATATGGATATATATCAGCAAATCCATGTCAGAAATATGGCCCTTCATACAAATCATTTTTGAGCAACATGAATTAGTACGTAAATCCAGGGGAGCAATTGAAATCATCAAGGAAGAATTGGGAGAAAGACCCACATAGGCCACAAAACTTATCAATTTTCTAAACTCCAAAACCAAATAGGAGTTAGAAGAAATGGAGATTGAGGACATAACTGAAACCATCCTTGAGATCAAGAAGGTTTTGACCAAGAAAGGCCTAATGTTGCAGCTGGAAGAAAAATATCAAGCGATGGAAATAGGTGTGCAGAGGTTCTTTAGTAAGTTTGAGGTGTTACACAAGAAAGGGCTTCCTGGATTGTTAGTACTGAATGACAAATTGATCACTCTACCTAATTACAAACAGAACTTGAACACAGTGGCAAAAGACAGTTCAAAGTTTGCAGGGATACAGGGAAGCATCATTGGTAAATCTTTCCTGGAGACACTATAGTTAGACTTAAGCATTCAACATGAAATCAAGGATATCTTCATCACTAAGCCTACCTTTTCCAAATACATAGAGATGGATGAAATATACAAGAAATTACTCAATATTTCCATCCCAAGTAAAAAGAGGTGGGAAGAGCTATGCACATTACTTGAGTAAAGACAATTTTTGTGTTCTAGTCAGTAAGGAGCAACATCTAGCCAAAGTCAAAGAGATGA
>SNQJ01S0154276.1:0-22677 GCA_010110895.2 Picea sitchensis
GTAGTTGACACATGATTGGTACATACTTGGTACATGGTTGGATGCACCTTTTTATGGTACAGGTTGATTACAGGTTGTTTGGTACAGGTTGGTGCATGGTTGATTCACTTGTTTATGGTACATGTTTATTACAGGTTGAGGTATAGGTTGATGCATGGTTGATGCATAGTTCAGGTTTATTGGTACAGTTTTACTACGATATATCTCATGATAGTGTGACAGTGGTTCCTCATTCTAATTCTATTTCAGGGCAGTTGGACGCGGCAAGGATAGGTGGTTGTAGCCACCTTCCATTTGTAGCCGAAGAACATAGAGGGTTGTAGCCTCCTTCTGGTTGTAGCCAGATAATTGGGGAGTTGGAGCCTCATTCCAGTTGTAGCTGGAAAACAAAGGAATTTGGTTCTTCCAATGAATGTAATTCTTCAAGACATATAAGAAAAATAATTATGTGGTTTTCTCCCACTTTGGGTTTCCACGTAAAACATTGGTGTACTGTGTATGTGTATGATTGTTCATTTGTTCATTACTCATTATTGGATGATAATTGTACATTGATATAACACTTGGATTATTTGGTTAAAAAATATTATAATTTCTCTATTATTGATTCACCCCCCCTCTCAGTAATCCAACAATATGTGAACCATTCGTTGTAGACATAATTCAACTAATATTCTACAATGAAGGGGAGTGAAAAGAGAGACCTTTCCTCTTCATACTTTTGAGAGAGAGAATCTTCTACCAAATTATCTTTTTCATTATTATAAATTATCTTAGATCATATACCAACATTTTATTGACCCATTTCTATTACTAAGGGGATGAAATCATTTGTTCCATGAAGTATTTTTAGGATGGGATGATCTATTTTAATATAGAAACATTTCCAAAGCAGGAATGGACAACATATATCCACATCATGTAATATAGCCATCATCTCTTTTTCATAAGTGGATTTTCCCAAGTGCCACACATAGATTTGTTTTCTAGTAAAGGCCAATGGTCTTCTCTCTTGTATGAGTACTACTTCTCTACCTTTACCAGAGGCATCACATTCCAAAACAAAATTCTTAGTGAAGTCTGGAAGAGTGAGTACTAGGGTTGTACACATAGAATTATTCAAATCTTGGAAGGCCTTCTTTGTGGCTTCATTCCAATTGAAAACATTTTTTTTAGCAAGGTGGTGAGGGGAGATAAAATCTTACTATAGTTATTGATGAAATTTTTGCAGTGACTAGTGAGACCAAGAAAACTTTGTAAAGTTTTAAGAGTTTTTGGATGTGACTATTTCTTCATTGCTTCAATTTTCTTCCAATCTACATGTACAACATCGTGACTAAGAATATGACCCAAATGTTCAACTTTAGAGACACCAAAAGGCACATTTGAACCTCTTTAGAAAAATCGATGATTAACAAGTAGTTGTAAGAGATGATCCACATGGGTGACATTGGTGTGCCAAGTTTTATTGTAGACTAAGATATCATAAGAAAAAGGAAAGGATAAAATGATGGTGAAAGGGTTCAAAGATGTTGTTCATGATGCTTTGGAATGTGTAAGGTGCATCACAAAGGATAAAATGGAATCACCAAGAATACATAATCACATTCATGAGTGTGAAAATTAGTTTGGGGAATCTCTACCTCCTTCACATGGATTTGGTGATAGCTTGAATAGAGATAAAGTTGGATAATAATTGAGCACCTATGAGCTCATATAAGAGATCGTAAATGATGGGAATGGGGAGATTAAACTTGACTGTTATTTTTTTGAGAGATCAAAAGTCAGGATACATGTGCCAAGTGCCTTGGTTTTTGATGACCATAACAAATGGTGATAAATAAGGACTAGTACTAGGGAAGATTACACTAGCAACTAGCAACTCCTGAACTATATTTTTTATTTCATTTTTTGGGAAAATGGGTGGTGATAAGGGCATACATTGGGTGGGAGGCTACCTAGTATGACTGGAATATAATGATCATGCACACCTTATGAGGGTGGTATTCCTTGGGGTGTTTCAAAGAAGGATTGGTTTTTCGACAAGACTAATTGCATGTCAGGATTGATGGGTTAATAAGGTGTTTCAAAGGCTTGAATGGCATAAAATTAAGAAATAATTCTTGAATTCCCATTTTTAAGAAGTTTTTTGATACAATGTGAGCTAATGATCTCTAGAGAACCAATTGTGATTCCTTGGAAAGTGTAGTGATGCCCTGATTCGGATTCTGGAGTGGAATGAACTGATTAATAGACTGAATATCATAAACACAGAGATAAGAAGAATAACACAAATATACAGTGAACAATATCTTCTATTAAATAATGAAATAGGTTGAAACTGTAAAACTGCAGAACTAAAACTTGCTCGAATGGTGGTAGCTATCTCTCAGAAGATATGTGGCTACTATGTGCATCCGTCTGAGAAAAATGGATTATAATGAGGCTCCATAGGCCCTTTTCATATTACTCATGAATACCAAAACCCTAGAAATCCAAAAACCTAACCCTAGAAGGTGAAACGCCAAAAGTCATGTGGGCCCTATGGGTAAGTTGGTGTAATTTGGTACCTCAACTTCCTAGGGTTGTAACGTTTGCATACGACCTCCGTTTTAGGCGTGTGATATCCTTTTGGAAAGGTCTTTCAGAGATCTACACATCTCGCTGTCAAACTCTGACTCTTTCTACATTCTGACTTTGGCGAGTCAAAAAAACAATGTTTAGGGCCCCAAAATAGACCTGTAAGTACAACAAGATGTGATGACATGAAAACATACAAAATAATCCAGTTGGATTAGGAGAGAGGTCACCCGTATCTACCCGGAGAATGTGTGAGGCTTCAGACATCCCTATAAGTGTAGAACTCACAATTATAAAGCATTATAGAAAGACGTTCTGAATAAAAAATAGACATAAGGATCCAGTTGGAATAGGTGGGTGGCCACCAATATCCACCTGGATCAATCCTCCCCCCTTAGGAAGCAATGGTATTGTTATAGCAAGATTTGCCTCACCATTGCTATATTGCACAAAGGGCCCTTTTCCATTTCCCTATGCAGACTTATCAAACCCCTTTTTGATAAATCCAGAGCCAAAAATTTATATTTTTCCACATATACTCTTCCTAACTACTTTGCAAGATACGTATATGCTTGATGCTCCACTACAGCTCACGTATATCAGGATTTGTGCCAAAAAATACAAAATGAGGTTGGGATTCCATGTCATGACAAAAGATCTCTGATCTTTGGCCTTCCATATATTGGAAACGTTCTAAATCAACCCTTCATTTGCGTTATGGAGGCTATAATAGCACAATTTTGAGCTATGGAAAAAGAGAGAGAAATCATTCAACTTTGAGAGAAAAGTTGCTCTGGAGAAATAACTTCATATTGAGTTTGCATCCCTTTGTCCCTCAAGTCTGAACACAATTTTCAACCCCCAAGCTCTTCCCTTATTGTTATGAGGATCTCTTTATCTCTTTGCTATGAGCTTTCCTTTGGTGGAGGATTGAAGTGGTGGAGACCCAGTTGGAAGGAACTTGGTTTCTTGGTTTCGAACCGTGCCGACACAGAATTCTATAATGTTGATAATTTTTTTGATCAGTTATTAATAAAATACTCCTTTCTCGTCCTATCGATATCTTGAAAATATATGATTATTATCCATGGGCATGTTTGTAATGTTTATTAATGGATTGTGCTATCTGATATACTAACTCATCTTATATACTATCACTATATACTTGCATCGCTTGTTTGTTGAGAACTTCTTGCAAGTTTAAAGCTTTGGGTCAAAGTGATCAATGGTGGAATGACATCAAACGATTGGATCAAGGTAGGCTTCTCCCTCGTACTGCACATTAGTTTATATAGCACATGTTGGAATTGAGTTGATTTCTACAGTCATACCTTTCTGTTGTGGTTTACCCTTGGTCATAGAGAGTTTTTGCCTTGTAACAAAATTGGCAACCATACTGGGGATAGATCTTCCTTCTAAGGGTTGAAGTATTTTTCCTTCTTACATTGCTCATTTTCCTTTGTATTTCTTGTTGTATCACAGTTGGATAGAGTCTGTTCACTTTGGGTCTGAGTTTTCATCCTTGTGACCTTGCCTAGCCTTGTTTTAAAAGATATACACCCTTTTTGCCTTGACAGCCACATGTATACGTTTGTTGTTCCACTACAAGAGGCGTATATACGCCCTTTTCTCTTGAACAGGAGCATATACCACTTCCCCCTTGCATGTTTGCTTGGCTTAGTGACTGCTGGGTAGGTTTTGAGGATCACTGAACCTTCTTAGGTCTCTGTGGTACCTGTTGAGATTATCTGGGATGACATGAAACCTTTTTTGGAGTTGAATTTTTGGGCGGCATCTTTCTCTTTGTTTTTCGTTTTTTATTTGTCCTTGGTAGTTGGGTTGTCTGCTTAGCTTCTTGGTATTAAGCTTGAGTGATTTCTTTTATACACAGTAGAAGTTATATATCAAGTCGCTTATCAGTCCATGCATTTTCTTTTTAAATACATTGAAAATACAAAAAAATAGGCATTTTGCACTGGTTGGTATTGTTTGTCTTTGAAACCTTATCATTAGCTTAGCACATTTAGTGAAATATTGCATTATATTTCTGAGTTGTAGAATAAAAATTGAAGATTGCACTATTTTATTTAGCATATCATTCATTGAAAAGTTAAAGTTAGGCTTTGCATTATATCTATTTTTATTTTTTTATGCAGAGTCATAACACCATGAGTTTCATTTCCATACCTTTTTGAGTAATCACGACCAAAAAAAATTACACTTTAAACTAAAATTGATTAGTCACGATTTTATTTTTTAGGATGCACAAACTAGCCTAGGATTTAGTGCCTTGGAATAGGAGTTTTTGAGTAAACTTCTCCAAGGAAATTAAATCAACTTATGTGTCAAATACAGGGAGTTGAGAAATCCATTGTATAATTGGTAATATCAAGAGGCTCCACTCACATTGGAGTTAATCACGAGGTCGCATGAAGTTAGTTGAAGGGATAACCCCTAGATACTCATCTAGCATCAGAGATATTTCTGTGGATTTATTCGTATTTGGGGATCTTGCTAGTGCCCATACCTCTGTGAGAGGTGGTGCTTTCAAGGTTTCGGGCTTTGATACCCTGCCCATATGATGATCTAGACTTACGACTGCTCGCATGTGCATCAGTTATACAATGGTTTATTAGTTACTTGACTTAGGTTTCTCATAGGTTACTTGCAGGGGTTATTTTTCTTATATCTTGAGTCAGATAGGGGTCGGAGAGAACACAACCTTTATGGAGGATTACCTCTCTGGGGGGGTCTGACCGACTGGTTGTTAAACCTATGAGGGCCCTTATAACTGATTCTATTACCTCCAAACATTAGCACGGAGTCTCAGGTCCCTCCTAGATGAGGCATACCTTCTTTAGCGAGGGAGGCCACTCAGCCACTTTAACCCATTTGCATGCATATTGGTCGTTTGAATTTTTAGTGTGCTCTTTGATTAATAGTTGGCCTTAGGATATCTTTTTATTTGTTGAGAGTCATAAGTCGTCGTGGAGTCAGACTAGTTTCCTCACAGGTCCCGTCAGTTGTTACAGTTACCACCGGTTTTCGAGCTATTACCTTCTAAAAGGCGTAGAGTTATCAGGAGTGGTACACACACATCCACTTTTCAGACTTGTGATCCCACAAGAATGAGCACTGAGTCTAGTCTTCATAACATTGGGAGTTCATCAACTCCCAATCCCACTATAGTTAATTGCACTCCTTTGACATCTGCAGCCGCTACAGTTGCAGTGCCAGAGGCCTACACCGGTACTATGGCTCGTCCCGTAGTCAAGGCTTCATCTCTTGCCTCTAACCCTTTTTGGGGTTTTGGCCACTTGCCGAGTTACAATGTTCAGACCATCCCCATGGCTACTATTCCATTTTATTATGANTCGCAGTCTTCGATTGCCATCCCAGCTGTTGGCCATAACACTAGCCTTGGAATTGGGGGCACCACACCTCCTTACACTCCCTTTCCATTTGGTGGCTCTCATGTTCCCCAAGCGAATCCTAATGTAGGAAGTGTCCCCTTCCCTAACCCCAGGTCTAATCCTTCTACGGTTGGATGGAACAACCAAACTGGCGGACAAGTTCCACCCTATATCCCTATCCCCTCTATGTCGAATTCAAAAAATACTTTTGGCATAATGAATCCACTTCAATCCTCTAGATTCCCACCCAGAGGAGGTCAGTATTATGTCTTGGGCACCCCCCAACCTGGATCTAATCCATTTGGGGGTAGTTTTAACAACCCACAGTTTGGAGCTAATCCAATTGGGGGCAGTGTTCATAACCCTTATCAGAACATTCATATTGGAATGATGCCCAATCCATCTTTCACGAATCCGCTCGGAGGAGGGTATTTTAATTCCGAACAAGGTCCTGGTCCTTACCAGAATCCTGGATGGAACATAGCTCCTAATACCTAGTCTTTTGCAAGAGGATGGGGTTAGGTGTCGCAACCCCGTATTCCCTTTCTAGCCACGCTTAATCTGTCATATTTTTCTTAACTAATGAACGACCTGGTGAGTCATGATCCCACATGGATCCCTGTCCCCACCAAGATTTCATCAAACATTCCAAAGTTTGAAGGTAAGAATGGCAAGGACCCTAGTGATCTCGTCACTACTTTTCACCTTTGTTGCTCATTGAATTCTTTGAATCACGATTCTATTATCTTACGATTGTTTCAATGCACTGTTATCGGGATTGCGTCACAATGGTATATTGAGCTACCTAGGGGAACATATGGGTCTTTTCAATAGTTAGTGCTAACCTTTCTTAACCATTTTCAACTACCCATTCATTATGATGTTGGCCTTGAACTTTTTTCAACTTTACGCCAAAGTTCTGGTACTCATATTTTGGATCATATCCAGGAATGGCGTAGGAGAAAATGATTAGTTAAGACTCCCATACCCCTGACCTTTATTTTAGAATGGTTTTTGAAATCTTTGTACTCTCCTATTTCAAAAGACGTTGCTACCTCCGGCGTCTTCAGCGAGGAAGAGGCCATTTTTAGAGCCCAACAATTCGATTTGATCTATGCTCACTCTGGGATGTTATACCACCTTCTTCCCAATGCACCATGGTCAACTCATGATTCTAGACAAGGTCCTAGGCCCCATACCAATGGCATTGTGGGGTCCACCAATGTAAAGTCCGCAGGCTTGGCAATGAAGTCTGTCGGAGGACCAACTTCATATGGATCCTCCAAACCCACCCAATCGGTAGATGTACATTCCATGCAATCGTCGAAAAACCCAAATGGTGACCAACAACCAAATGGGAATAAACAGAAAGGTCAAAATATTCGTAGAGGTGGGAAGAATAAACCCAAGGACACGAATAATAGTGGAAAACAGAACGATAATGCTGGAGAGGGAATGAAATAAAAGCATAAGGTTAAGTTTCCTTGTAAACTTTGTATAGATGATCACCTTACACACTTATGCCCCAAACTTGCAAAGGCTACGAGGCTTTTAAATCTTCTGCCCACTGTGCTACAAATCCTTTTCCTCACAACCAACACTTAGCCTCGAGTTCTTTGAACGCCATAAATGCGTCTGGTGGGAGTCAAAACCCACCATCGCAAGATGGCGACCGTGTTTGTATCAATATGGTCGATGCAAAAATTGATATAGCCACTCTCTCTCGAGATTACGGCTCTTCAAAATATAGTCCCAGCCTAGAAGCTCCTCCTCCACCCATAGAGATGAATTTACAGATCGAGAAACAAGAGACACCACCTCATATTTTGAAAGGAGTATTCAAGCTTTCCACCCATAACCCTAATTCTAAAGCCGCCCATAACTACTCTATCATTGAGGATCTGGGCCAAACACCCTACGCAATGTCTGCTTTGGAGGTACTCTAGACATGTCCATCATAGAGGAATGTATTACTCTCTGCCTTAGGATCTCTAGAACCTAGTGGCTCGAAGATCATCAAGTTCGATGTCACGTAAGTGAAGCCTCGCTTACCCTACCATGTGGCTTTCCAAATCCACGTGGAGTGTTCTAAATATACCATCAAACAAGCAGTCATTGATGAATGTGTTTCCACTTGCATGATGTCCTTATATTGTTGGAAAGCTATCGGTTCTCCAACCCTTTCAAATTCGTTGACCATGTTGACCGCATTCGATGGTCATTCCTTCCACCCTCATGGTATTCTCCCCGCCTTTCTGGTCCAGTTAGGTGGGAATATGGTAGAAGTGGAAGTAGAGGTAGTTGATGCACCTCTTGATTATAACCTGTTACTAGGTCACAATTGGAATTATGCTATGGTCGTTGTCGTATCATCCATTTTCCGCACGCTTTGTTTTCCTCATCAAGGGGAGGTTGTGACAATTGACTAGTTATCCTTTTCATACTCTAGCCCAAACACATCTATTGGACCGTCGATCCCTATGGTCAACAATTATCAACCGAAAAATGAGAATATCGGTGTCAGAATGTATTCTTCCCTCATGGGTACTTTCGACTTCTCGACACTAATTCACCACATTTATGCCATGTCCAATACGCCTGCTTCAGTAGAAAGGTCCATCCCTTTCCTCTCTTCGTATTTCAGTGACCCTTCGACCCTACCTTCTCTGAATTCATCAATTGAAGGTCAGTCACATGCTGGCATGGCTATGCCACTATCGGCAGCAAATATTGCATATCAAGCTATCCTTGACTCTTCTGTCGATGTTGATCATGTTCCCTCGCAAACAGTCAAGGAGGATCCAGTTCTCAGGCCCATGTGGACCACTTCGTTATCTTGTTCACATGATTTCTTGGATGAGACTTTGTCTTCAGATGAAGCCATCCTCGAAGCCATGAATGTTTCTGAGAGACCTTGGGACGATATGCATCATCGATCTTATTTTCTCCCAAGTCTTGAAAAAATTGAGCAAGATGATTTTAGATCTACCCTGAGTGAGATAGTCAGTCACGTCGTAGTTCCACTTGATACACATGGCATTTATACCAAAGGGAATATGGCGAGTATTTCTCCCACAGTCCAGATCAATATCTCTCGTACCCCTGGAAAGATTAAAAATGTAAATATAGGTGTAGATTGTTCGCCAGAAGAGACTCTGATATACACCAACCTTTTCAAAGAATTTCGAGATGTATTCGCTTGGTCATATGAATAGATGCCAGGGATCGACCTCCATATTGTTGAACATGATATTAGGACTTACCCGGATGCTAAACTTGTTCAACAATTTCTTAGATTTGTTAATCCTAGGAAGGCCCCCACTATTAAGGCAGAGGTAGAGAAGCTACTTAATGTCGGCTTTATCTACCCAGTTCCCTTGACCGAATGGGTATCCAACCCTGTTCTCGTGAATAAAAAGAAAGGAACCATCCGCGTGTGTATGGAATTTCGTGACCTGAACAAGGCCTGTCCTAAAGATAAATTCCCCACACCTTTCATTGATTAGATTCTTGATGAGTGTGCGGGAAGAGAAATATTTTATTTTATGGACGGATTTTTAGGCTATAACCAAATCCGGATCAAACCCAAAGACCAACATAAGACGACATTCATATGTCCTTGGGGCATGTTTGCATACCGGAAAATTCCTTTGGGCTTGAAAAACGTCGGAGCAACCTTCCAACGAGCCATGAATTTCACTTTTCATGATCTCAAACACATAGTCGAAGCTTACCTCGATGATCTTGTTGCTCACTCTCGCAAGAGAATGGATCATGTTATGCACCTTCGACTGGTTTTTGAAAGATGCTGCTACTATAGAATTCGACTCAACCCTCATAAATGCATCGTTTGTGTTATATCTAGGCCTCTCTTAGGATTCTTAGTCTTTGAGATAGGGATCATGGTAGATATACTTAAGGTTGAGGCAATTTTTCAGTTGCCTTCCCCGCGAACAATTAGACAACTTCAAGGTTTACAAGGGAAAGCTAACTTTTTGCGTCGATTTATTGTGAATTATGCCAATATCACTAAGGGCTTCATGCACCTATTGAAGAAAGCCACCCCATTTATCTAGGATGAGCAAGCCCAATAGTCTTTTGACGCCTTAAAGAAAGCCTTGGTATTGGCCCCTTTGCTGAAATCTCCTTATTACAATAGATATTATTTGTTGTATATCACCGCGTCTGAAGAGACCATTGGTATGGTTCTAGTTCAGGAGGATGATGAGCTCCATGAGCATGTCATCTACTATCTCAGTTGAAATTTATCCGGTCCTGAATGGAATTACTCACACATTGAAAAGCTATCTTTGGTTGTCGTCCACGCAGTCCAACGTTTACGACACTAGATATTGCTTTGAAAAACTACTGTGGTTTTTGATGTTAATCCATTTCAATACGTCCTCACTAGATGTAGAATAGGAAGAAAATATAATAAATGGATTGTCATCCTACAATAATTTGATCTCGACTTTGCTTCGGCCAAGTCCAAGAAATCACTAGTTTTTGCAGAGTTAATATCCGATTTCCCACAGTTAGACGAAGATGTAATTCATGTCGATTCATTTGAAGATGAACGCATTTTCCTTGTTTCATCATCCGACCCCTGGTATGGAGATATTGTTTTATACCTTCAAACCTTGAATTTCGCTCAACATCTCTCGCGAGATGATCGACGACATGTTCGTTACCAAGACAAAAAGTATATAATCATCAGTGACACTTTGTATCATCAAGTAATAGATATCATCTTATGTTGTTTCTTAACTCACGAAGAAGTCGAGTTAGTACTTAATGATTTCCACAAATGGGCTTGTGGCGGTCATCTATCCAGGCTTGCGACAGCCCAAAAACTCTTGTGAGTCAGTTACTTCTGGCCCACCATCTTTAAACATTGTATTGAAGTGGTTAATAAGTGTCACCCCTGCCAGGTGTTCACTTGAAAAATGCACTCACACCCAGCCCCTCTCTGCCCAGTCATTACCGTTGGTCCCTTCACTAAGTGGGGAGTAGATTTCATTGATTGCAACCCAACTTCGGCTAGGGGGCATGAACACATTATCGTGGTTGTCGACTACTTCACCAAGTGGGTCAAAGCCATGCCTACCATGAAATATGATGGGAAGACTTCACCTTTTTTCATATTCAACCAAATTATCGCCCGGTTCAGTATCCCGAGTGAGATTGTCACTGATCATGGCAGTCATTTTCAAAATGAAATGATGATAGAACTAGCATATAAGTTGGGGTTTGAACATGATCACTCGTCTCCTTATTACCCCTAGGAAAATGGGCAAGTAGAGGTTGTCAATAAGTCTCTCAAGACCATTTTGCAAAAAACTGTCAATCGAAGCAATTCCAACTGGCACATCATGTTATATCCTGCACTTTGGGCATATCGAACCTCGATTAAGACTGCCACTGATTTTTCTCCTTTTTCAGTTAGTACACGGTGTGGAGTCGATACTTCCCGTTGAATGTGAAATCACTTCTCTCAAATTGGCAGTTGAATTCCTACCTGACACTTCGGATTTAGAGCGACGCCTTGTACACCTAGAGATTCTTGATGAGCAACATCGAGACGCCTTTATGACTATCGAGGTAAATAAGAAACATGTCAAGGTTCAGTACAATAAGTCTGTCTATCCCTAGTTGTATGCTGAGGGTCACTTGGTCCTCTTGTATGACCAAGCCAAAGAATCGCTAGGGGTAGGAAAGTTTAAACCCATGTGGCACAGTCCTTATATCGTGCGACGTGTTCTAGAAAAAGGAGCCTACGAGTTGGAATATTATGAAGGGAATAAATTGGTTGAGCCCAGAAATGGGATCTACTTAAAAAATTATTATGCTTTTTCCCTAGCCTTGGGTGAAACCCTTTGTGTACTAATGTAAATTTAGTGTATATAAACCTTTTCTCCTTTTTTGTCTTTGTCTTTCTTATCGAGTTTTCCCTTTTGTTGGCAGATGGCAACGGAATATTTGGTCTACATAGGATTCGCAGACAGAGCCAGTCATCATACATGGAACTTATCTTCTATTGCTTGGGTGATTCACTTGTCCAAGGGTTTGCTGGTGTCTTTAGGTGGCGTATGCCTAGGGCCATCCACAAATAACATGGCTGAATATGGCGCTATTATAGAATTATTGTGCAATGCTATCTCACATGGTATTCTCTCTATATAGGTGCGCCTAGATTCTCAGTTAGTCATATGTTAGTTAAACATTCATTACCATGTGTGAGATCCGACATTGCTCTGTCGATTCCTACGGGTGCATCTTTTAGAATGACAATTTGATTTTATTACATATTTTCACATTCCTAGAAGTTCTAATCATGTATCCAATGCCTACGCTAATTATGTTTTGGATTGGCATTTGTCACATTAATAAAGAAAAGAAGACCATTAAATCAATGAACACATTGTAAGATATAAGTACAATCGAAGATCTCTTTTTTTTATATTTCCAAAAAATATGGTGTTTTATATTACAAAATTGGGGCTAAAACCCTCAAAAATCCATATACAGTCGATATACATGTCCTATGACATCTACGCCTGTGGCGCTGGATTGGTCTCATGATAGCAAACCATGGCATTGGAGAGTCACCAGAAGAGCCATACCTGTTAGTCCCTAAAGTTGCACTCGACTGGTAAGGGCAAGCTAGGGCATCATTGATTCTATTGCAAGGTATTTTCGAGAGTTTTTATGATTTGGTTTTGGTATAATGGTTGAAAACTGGGTCAAGCTTATAGCATGGCATGAAAATCAAGATTTAAAACATGGCATATCCCATTGGCTGAATAATAGGTAGATACATAGATGGAGTAAACCAATTCAAAAGAAAGAAAGTGAAATCTTCAATTTGTCAATTTAACAAAGTTTAGTTTCAATATTTTATAAAGAAACAGGGGTATCATCTTGAAATTATTACTTGAAAATTATATCTACAACAAAATATTCACTGTATAAATTAACATTCAAGAACCAAAAGCAATGCAATTTGAATAATAAATTCAAGCATGAAAAATGAAAGAACAGAGTAGAAAAGAGAAGGTCTAACCATCCATATGCCTTTGCTATTAAGTGTCAATTGAACATACATGCCTTTACAATAATCTCCACAAAAAGTTTCTATAGATCTCCAAATTTTCGACCCCCATAAGGTATGTCTTCTGTCTATTTAAAACAACTATGAAACTACCAGATCCTATTATCTAGGACAACTTTAAATGACTAGAATCAAAGAGTATTTAGATCCTAAATTATGTCACTCAAAAATGAGCTACTATTTCCAAAATAGTCCACAGCTCAACAGCTTGATATAACAAACATTGCCAGCAATACTCTACAAAATAGAGTTTTCGATTGACTCTGTAAAGCAGATTGAACTCTTAGCATTTCCTTGATCAAAACGAGTATTATTTGCCATATCTCCTGGAGCGCCTTTAAACAAAATTGTAATCAATCTTCATGTTACCTTTAAGATAAAATCGCAGTAGAAGCTTTGGCATTTTTCTGCTTGAGCTTTGTGGTTAACACAACACTATGCCAGTAAAGTCTAAAATTGATTTCCCTGAGTTCCTTAAGCAATGCCCTTTGCTCCTTCTTTTTTTTTTTAAGACTTTGAATTCTTTCCTGCTGGTGAGCATTCCACTGTTCTATCTGCATCTTTTCCTTCTTTAACTATTTTATGGTTTTCTGAAATTCTTTAATCTTTTCCTTATCAGTTCTTATCTCGACCCTGAACCCTGAACAATATTCAGAGGGTGCAATTTCATTTAGATTTAAAGTAACACTGGGTTCTTTGGCTTTAACCTGATATTTTGAAATCAATTCTGAGCTATGTTCTTCTTCAGAACTTGATCAATCCATAGCTCCAAGTACATCTGGTAAGTAATCTAAATCTTCCATGTAATCCTGTGTTTTTTCAGGGAATTCATTGATGCCTTTAGCCATCTCTTTAGCCTTATCTAACCAAGTTGAATCTCTCATTATAGGGCCTGTAGGTGGTGTAAGTTTTCCCTTTCCTTTGCTGACATATTTCTTGGGAAAAGGAGTCTTCTTTGCTCTTTTCCTGGTGCTTGTTTCAACATCCTCAGAATCATCATCTATGATTATGGTGTTTTCTTCTTTAATGGCAGGATTTAACATTGCTTTTGAGTTCAGTCTATACTTATTAGTATCCCTGGTTGAATTTCTCCAAGGTTTTTGTGATACACACGCACCTTTTTTCCTTTTTCCTTTGACTGCAATGTTCTTTTTGCTGGTGGATGGCATTTCAGACTTGACTGCAGTTTGAGAAATGAGATCATTATCTAACTCTGTCTCTTCTTTGACATCTTCCTCAGGAATCACTTCATGTTTGGGCTCCCATCTAGGTCTCTTACTCCTGCTCTTTTTAGTTACCTTGATATCAGAAGATTCATCTTTTACAGGGTTTTCATCAGCAATATCTCGACTCTGTTTAACAATTTTCCTACCTTTTCCCTTTTTCAACTTATTCGATTGAGTAATAGGTTTTAAGGATTCCGTGAGCCAATTCCATGGCTTTTGTAGTTCATTCAGGGCATACATGACTAGGTTTTTAATCAGGACTTGATGGAACAAACTGCCCTTGGCATTAGTGGAAATCGACTGTACCTTCTTGGACATTTTTGTCAAACTTTTAAGCAGGAAATAAGGAAGGTTTAAAGGGTAGTCACCGTTTAGATGCATCAGTATTCTGATATGATAGATGTAGATCAAAGAAAACCTCCCTTCGCATGTGATGTATCTGTGAATCACCACTAGGGAAGTGCGCCATTCAGGTCGAACCCAGCTGCGAGGAATTCCCCTTCTCCAATCCAGATTCTACTTATCTAGAAATAGGAATTGATTCACAAACTCAGTGACCACGTGTTCCTTCTTCCACCATATTTCCCCTCCAACCACGAGCCTGCAAGCCTTGGCTATAGTCTGCTCTGTCACTAGCATCAACATCTTTCCGATTTCGACCTCATGACCATCGAATTTCAAAGCAAATTCCATGGAAACTTGTTCATCATATCCTTCAAATGTAGTGAGGAACTCAAACCACCCAGCATCTCTGAATCTTTGAGCCATATGAGGGTAGGCTTCAAGGAGTTTGACACTTTCTAGTTCGATTCTGGCAACTTGTCCGCTCCGCTTTGGCACCATTTAAACTCAAATCTGCAACTAATGCCCTCAGGTTCCAAATTCCCTTCCTGCAATTGCTGATATATGCATGTTGCTTTGAATGTATACCTGTATTTATTCCTACAAGGCTGAACTGAAAACAACTTGAACCGATCACATAATAATCGTTAAATAACAGGGGATTTTGAAATGAACCCTGCGCATGTGTATAGCGATTATGTTTTGAACATGTTGGATTTAGAAATGATTACCAAATTCTCGTGGGAACACACAAACTCTTAGCTCATGATCTTGTTATCATAACTAAATCGGGATAGCAGGCACACGTTATGGCATGATTATTTGGTGCTACAGGAATAGGCTTATTCCCGTAGCGCGTTTAACAACTTGAAATTTGAAAATTCCAATGGCATAAAGGAGACACTTCTAGTTTAAACAATGTTTTTCATAATCAAAACTCAAATAAATCATCAAAAAATTTAATGCAAACCATGAAATATCAAAAATCTAAAAAATGAAAACAACTGAAAACGGAAAATGAGGGATGGGTAAGGAGGGTTAGGACAAGGGTTTCTTACTTAAACCAAGACAAAATTAGAGACTAACATTGGCTCCTTCTGGGGATGGATTTTTTATACTAAACTCCAAGAACTACAGACCATTGCCTTTCCTTTATCTTGGATTCATTTATTTCCCTGTGATTGTCTTTCTTTTATTCTCTGCATAACTGTAAAAACAAGTCCATTGGGTATATGGAGTCTTTATTAAAAAAAAATCCTACTATACCAACTCTAACCTATTGTACCTTTAGATGAAATAATGCTTCAAGAACCTCCCATTCACTGGGCCCCAAAAAATTTCAGTGTTATCTAAATTATGAAGGAGGAAAGTGTTATTGTTCATTACCTTGGTTATCTTGAAAGGACCATACCACATATTATCAAACTTTCCATGTTTTTCTTTATCTTCTCTCCTGGCATCCCATCTCAATACCAAATCTCCTTTATTGAAAACATCTTTCTTGGTTCCTTTATCAAATGTGGCCTTGATTTTTTTTTTATGAGCGACAACTTTCTGGTTAATCTGTTCTTTGGCCTGTTGAACTTCAATGAGCTGAAAAATCCTTCTTTGTATGTCATTGGGTTCTTCCTGTTCTTCTTGCAAAAACTTCAAAACTGACAGGCCCAATTGAGTTGGAAGGATAGATTTTGTGCCATATACCATCTGGAAGGGAGATGTCCCAATAACTTTCTTGTTGCTGATGCGATCAACCCATAAAGAAAATTTCAACTTAGAATCCCATGCTTTTTTATTTTCTACCAACAACTTTTTGATAATCCTTACCAATGTCTTATTAGAAGATTTAGCCAATCCGTTTCCCTGGGGGTAGTAGGGAGTAGAATGAACCAATTTGATATTGTATTTATTGCAGAATTCAAGCATGGAATTCAACTTAAAAGCCCGTGCATTATCAGTGACCAACTTTTTAGGACAGCCAAACCTGGAAAAAATATATCCCTCTAGAAATTCCATGATTACCTTATCTGTAGTATTTCGAGTCGGAATTGCTTATATCCACTTTGTAAAGTAATCAATGGTTGTAAGAATCCATCTATGCTGCCCTAATGAAGTGGGATTAATTTCTCCAATGAAATCTAATCCCCATTGTTGGAACGGTCCATGGGCAATGATTGGTTTCAGAGGCATGGATATAAGTTTTTGTTTTCCGGAAAATTTCTGACAGGGTTCACATTCCCTGACCTAAGAAAAAATATCCGAGAATGGAACTGGTCAGTAATAGCCCGCTCTCAGAATTTTAAAGGCAGTTTCCTTCCAATGATGATGCCCTTCGCAAACACCATGATGCAGATCTTGAAAGATTTGTTTAGCCTCCTTTTCATCCACACATCTTAATAGAAAACCATTGGGATCTTTCCAAAACAGGGTCTGATCAATAATACAATATTTTACAGCTCTCAACTTTAATGATCTGTATTTTGATTTATCCAATTCTGGGGGAGATTGAAAATTCAGCAAGAAAAATACAATGTCCTTATACCATTCCGAAGAAACATACTTGTTGTTTATTTGTAAATCATTTTCTTCAATCTGAACAGAAGAGTCATGTGTCATATCTGAAAGATGGTATAATCCAATTGCTTTGTAATTGGATTCCATCATTAATTTGGCGAGACCTTATCCCTTTATCAGCTGGGTAGGCTTTATGGTGAGATCGTATTCTAAGATTTTGGTTATCCATTTCCCCCTCTTACCTTCACAATCAGTTTGAACCAATATTTCTTTGACTGCATTGCTTGGGACATAAGCAGTAATTTTTTATTGAAGAATATACACTCTGAAAGATTTTAAAGCCTTCACTAAGGCATAAGCCTATTTTTCTATTAGATCATACTTCAATTCTGAATCCCTAAGATTTTTTCTAAAGAATGAGATAGGCTGCTCATGACCTTGTTCATTTCTTTGTAGAAGAACAACGGCTATAGTATTTTCTGATGAAAATGAAAAAATTATGAAATCCTTGGAAAAATCTAGGCTAATTACAACAGGTGCCTAAACAATAGCCTATTAGATCTTTTTGAAGGATTCTCTTGCCTCTGGTATCCACCTAATTTCTGCATCCTTTTTCAGCATATCAGTGATGTATTTGACAATCTCTGCAAAGTTACGTATAAACCTCCTTAAAAAATTAATCTTACCAATGAAGGACTGAATGGACTTTTTATTTCTCGGAATGTCGATTAGCTGAATATCCTTTACTCTTTCTGGATCTATTTTAATTCCTTCAGGTGAAACAATATGTCCAAGAAGCTTACCTTCATGGCAAAATGTGATTTTTGGGGATTAAGTGATATGTCGTACTTCCTGCATTTCCCAAAGGTCTGCTTCAAATGCTGTAAATGATCTTCATCTGATGTTGAAAATACAGTGATGTCATCAAGGTAAATTACTACAAACCTGTCTTTCTCTCCAATGAAAGCTATACCCATAGCTCTTTGAAATGTAGCCCCAGCGTTCATCAACCCAAACGACATCTTTTCGTACATAAAGGTGCCCCATGGAGTGGTAAAAGTTGTTTTCTTTTTGTCTTCTTCCATTACTGATATTTGATTGTACCCTAAATATCCATCTAGCATAGAAATTCTTTTTGCCCCAACAACCTTTTGTAAGATATAATCCATTTTTGGTAATGGATAATTATCTTTCAGTGAACACCTGTTCAGGTTCTGGAAGTCTACACAGAGCCTTATCTCTTCGTTCTTTTTCCTGACGGGCAAAAGGTTTGCTACCCATTCTGAGTATCTTAGTGGCACTATGATTTTTTCTTTGATGCCTCTTCAATTCCTTTTCTATTATTGGTAACAATAAAGGATTGAATTGCTTGAATTTTTGCTTTACAGGTTTTGATCCAGGTTTTAGAGGGATTTTATGCTGAATAATTTATGTATCAAACACTTTCAAATCTTCATAAGACCAAGCGAATATATCTGAATATTGTTTCATTAATTCAATATATGCTTCCTTCTACTTTTTGATAGTTTCCTGGATATTTTTACCAACCTGGGATTTGCATCTTAACTAATGTCACAGTCTTCCACGTCTGTTTCTTCTATTTGGATAACAACCTTCTTGGAGATATCATTGTGATCGAACAGTCTTTCTAATGGAACCAAACCCTTAGGTAGATGGTTTGTCTTTAATTCGATGATCTTGTGACTAGCAATAGTATCTTGAATAATTTCTGCAGTGTTTATTTATGCTTCTGCATCTTCATCATCTTGATCAATTAAAATGTTAGAAAACTCAATGGTTTTCATAAATCTCTGAATTTCCTCATCATCTTTAAAAAACTACCAATGTTTTATATTATCCAGGATTGAAGGTTTATGTCTGACTTCAATTTGAAACTTCAGATTAGGAAACATCAGAGTTTTAAAATTGCTTGTTGCAAATGCCAAAGAATCAGCCTACTGATTTAAATCCCTGTAAACAAAAGTAATATTGAATGCCAAGAATAAGTTGTCTATATAATCCCACACCTCATTTTTGTATTGTTTCAATCTTTGCTGCTTGGTTTGATATATGTTTCTAACCCGGTGAATAATAAGTTCAGAATCTCCAAAAATAGACAACTCATTTATTCCCATGTCTCTTGCAGCTTTCAATCCTAATAGCAAATCTTCATACTCACTGATATTATTCATGGTGTCAAATTCAAGTTTATATGACATTGGAATAACCTCCTTGGTAGGGGAAATGAAGACAATACCAGCTCCGAAACCTTCTTTAGAACTAGCCCCATCAAAATACATTTTCCAAACAAAATGGTCTTCACTATCTCTTACTATAGTTATTGACTTTCTGACTAATACCTCTGCCATTTCCTCATCCATATGAAAAATAGAAGAGCCCAGATCATCTTCTACAACATATATAGGGTGATTAGTGGGATTATCATGATCACTTACCAAATAAGCCATTCTAACTTCTATGTATAATCTTCGTTGTTCGCCACCAAAAACAGGTATGGTTGCATAGCTTAGGTCCATTTGCAGAGTACCCCCTACCTTTTTATCCCAAGATCTTGAAAGAAGCATCCCAAATTTTGGTGGTATGTCAGCCACGATAACATCTAACACCACACTCTTCATAGGTAATTGGGAAAGAGTTACGACCACATCTTTCATAAGCCCAAGACATTTGACTTTYTTGGAATCAAAAGAATATAGATCATGATATGGTCTAGTAATGTCTAACCCTAATTCTTCCATCACCACCTTAGGCATGACATTATGCGAAGCACCAAAATCCATTAAGCAATTGTGCAGTATCTTGTCATGGATATTTAGTGAAATGTAAAAAGGTGGAGAGGCATCAATTTTGTCTTCAATGTGAGGTCCAATAGTAATAGCAGGGTTTTCATCTTCAAGGTTGATTGTATTTGAGAAAGTGACATGAGCTGGAGCTTCTAGAGCCTTAAGGACAGTTTTTCTGAATGGTTCTATTTTCATAAGTTCTAATAATGGTACTGGAATCTTAATTTTGTTGATTTTATGTTCAAGATTGAAAGCAGAGACATTTTTATCTGGTTCCCTTATATCAGCAGTGCTATCTTTGAAAGGTTACTTTAATGAATGATCTTCTTGAACATTAAGAACACCTTTGATTGCCCCTGTATTACTTGAAGTACTGGCTTTCTTTGTAGAAATAGGTATGTCTACTTTAGGTGCCTGAGAACCAGATCTGAGATTGTATCTTTTCCCTATAGGTTCATGCTGGACAATCTCCTCTCCATCCTCTTCCTCAAACTGATTTGCAATCAAAGTATCTTCATATTCTTGCTGTGTTACATGTAAAGGGACTAATTCATATTCTGTACCATCATTATCTTCCTCATTTACTGCACTTTTCTGAAAAGGAGGTAATATCTTTTGGTCATCTTGATTATTTCTTTCTCTTGGTAAAATCTGGGGTACATTGTTTGGTCTCCTGAATTGATTTGGATTTCTATAACCGCCCTCCTGTGCAGGCCTATTGGGTTGTTTTTGTTCCATCTTCAGCCTTGCCATCTCAGAAGTCAAATTTTTCAACATCTTTGTCATTTCATCCATTTTAATATCGGATGCTAAATTAGAAGATGAAGGCAGTTCTTCTTTTTTCTTTTTTCTATCTCTATCACTTCTGTATTTCAATTTGTCTGCTGCTAATATGTTTGATTCCACCTCAATAGTTGCATCTTGCATTAGGATGAGGGTAGTGGCTCTTCTTTCCCTAAGCAATAAGGAAAATTCGGCATTGAATGCATTGGCAAATGTGATTTTGGCTGATGCCTCTGAAGGTTTTATCTCCTCTGGAATTTTACCACACATCAGGTTGAACCTTTTGGTAAAATCAAGAATTGATTCTCCTTGTTTCCTCCTTAAAGCACCAAATTCAGTAAGGTAATACTGAAAATCTTTTTTATCTGCCCATCGATTTAGAAAGGCCTCATCTAAATCTACAATATCATCTATTGAGTTAGCAGGCAAACTTCTGAACCACTTTCTTGCTTCCCCATCTAAAATTTGTATGAATAATCTCATCCATACATCAACATGTTCTACATTAAAATTGTCTGCAAAACTATAAAATGAACTCAAATGTTCTTCAGCAGTAATTGATCCTTCTCCATTAAATCTAGGCAAATATCTCATATAATCATTTGGTGGAAAATCATACATGACTTGAGGAAGTACCAGAGGAGCATACCTAGCTGCAACTATTTGGTCCATTCTGTCTACGGCCATATTAGCTGCGTTTAGAGTTTGGGGAATAAGCAAGATTGGTGATGCTGTGGGTGAAACAAATCCTTGTGTTTTACAATTTATATGTACTGTCCCTGAACCTTGTCTTTCAATAGATGTAGATTTCTCTTCTGGACTTTGATCAACTAATGGACTAAAAAACAGAGGATTATCAAAATAATAATAATGTGTTCCGAAATATTCAATTGAGAAAGATTCACAAGATGATGCAGAAGTCTCTATTTCACTCTTAACACTTGTGCTGGGAACTCTCAAATCTCCAGTTTTAGACAACAAGTATGGATATTCTTGTTTAATAAGTTCAATAAGCAACTTCCTTTGTTCTGAAACATTTGTTGGGAATGAAACTATATCAGACTCAACAACAGGCTTAATTTCACTTTCGGGTTTCAAATTTTTATTTGCTTGGGTTTTAATGATCTCAGAAGATTCTGTCTGAGAAATTTCTGAAGATAATTTCCCTTTTTAATGTGAAGACTTACCAGGAAGAACTTTAGGCTTTCTTAGTATTTTTTCAGGGTCTAGCACTGCTGCTACACGCTCGGGATCTGGATTTTTCCTTGTTACTGGTCTCTTGTTTGATGGTGGAGAATTTTTTTGTAGGGGCCGAATAGATTTAACATCAAATAATTACATAATTGTAACAGTATTGATTTCAGAAAATTCACAAATTTCTTCTATATTGAGAAAAATAGTAAAATTTATCAAATTCCTTTAATTGAGCATATTCGCATATAGATTTAACAAAGAATATTAACATATTCTAACATAATAAAAAAAATTACAAAATTTTAAATACCTGGGTCTGATGCTAATAACCCTCCATTTTTCCGCTTGCCTTCTTGACCGCTGTTGCACTGTGTAAACACTGCCCAAAACCTAGTTCCACCCTGCCAACTAGGTAACTTCCTAGCTCGACGATATCATATGGATATCCTGGCCCCTGTGCCCAAAACCTCCAGCAACCCCGGTGCCTGTACTGATACCATACCCACTCCAAAACTCCACTCCTCTCTGCAAATCCAAGAGCCCCCCAAAAATCAATTCCCCGTCTCCTCTAGAATGATCCTCTCGTAAACCTCCTTCCCTCCATATTCCTCCTTCACCGACTCATGCATTTACTTCCTTACCTACTCCTTGTTAATGCCCCTTATCCTTTCCTTTATTATTTCATCCTCTTGTAATTAATAAGTTATCCCTTG
>SNQJ01S0154277.1:8603-21430 GCA_010110895.2 Picea sitchensis
TTTATTAAAAATGTATGTTGAATTATGTAACTTTCATTTATTTTGTGTTATGCATAATTAGTACACGAATTAGGTGAACTTCTCAGGTAATTATATATATTTATATTTATCATTTATTAAAATATGTTTTTAAGTTACTTATGAAAAAGTAAAAGTACGAATAATTGTGTATATTTAAACTTGATCAAATATGAATTAAGTTTTCAAATAATTGAAAATGTTTGTTTGAGTGGGGAATAAATATAATTGTGTGATGTATGAGTTTTGTAATTTCTTTATATAGCCATTAAGTTTTCAAATAATTGAAAATGCTTGTTTGAGTGGGGAATAAATATAATTATGTGATGTATGAGTTTTGTAATTTTTTATATAGCCATTAAGTTTTCAAATAATTGAAAATGCTTATTTGAGTGAGGAATAAACATAATTGTGTGATGTATGAGTTTTGTAATTTCCTTATATAGCCATAAAATTAAATGGACATTATTAAAGTGTAGTTGTTATTGAAGTAGCATAGTTACATTATGTAGATATTATAGAATTCAATATGAAAAGAACTAATAATGTAAATAATAAGGAAGGGATTGAATTTAACTCTTCATGAAATAGTACACTAATTTTGCTTGGTGTATTATAATATGGAGGTCATAGTTTTTTTTCAACGAAAAAAATACACTTTATATTCAGAAGAGTATAAGATTGTACAAGGCACGATATGCGGCGAAATGACCATACAAGGAAAACAAGAAAGGCTTAATTGCATGTCAGTCTATCAGTCCATACAAGATCTTTGAGAAGCAAGACAACTGTGTTCAATGTCTGTCCCATGTGATCAGCGACCCAAAACAAAAAGCTCGATCAAAGATTTATCATTGAAGTATGTCCTTCAATGCCATCTTCCCACCTAGTATAGTGAATGTGACCCGGAGGCAAGTGTAAGGCTTTTTTGGAAAGTATGTCCGCCTCATGGTTTTGTTCTCTGTAAATATGAGAGAAGGTGAGATTTTTTACAAGTTTGGTTGCAGCACGTGTTCTCTCCTTCCAGCATTCAAGGTCAACAACCTGGAAATCTGCTCGCCCGATCAACCAATCAATGGTGATTTTGGAGTCGCCAAGAAGTAGAAGCTCGTTGACATGAAGACGACTAGCCAGGATAAGAGACGCCCATGCTCCTAGTAGCTCGACCTTCATATTGGAACCAATTCCACAATTAAGTGTCCACCGGAAACAAGTATGTGAATTTAGAACAAGTTTCCCTCCCGCCCCACAGAGAGAGCCTCTTTGCTGCGCCGCTCTATCAAACCAGGCCACAATTCTATCCAGAGGAACTGTAAAGGTAGGTCTATTGAGTGAAGTAAATGAAGTCTGCAATCTGTTGGAGGTCAGCTCAGCGATGATGTAATTCGCAATTCTATGCATTGATGGAGATTTTTCTTCGAAAATGGCCTCATTCCTTGTCTTCCATACCTGGAGGTCATAGTTACATTATGTAGATATTATAGAATTCAATATGAAAAGAACTAATAATGTAAATAATAAGGAAGGGATTGAATTTAACTCTTCATGAAATAGTATACCAATTTTGCTTGGTGTATTATAATATGGAGGTCTTAGTTTTTCTACAATTTATACAATTTATAGACTTATATGATCATATTGCAAAATGGTCTTTAACTCCCTCAAACATGGACTAATATTTGTTCTCCTTTTCTTTTGTTGCACGTTGTTGGAATTGAACCTCTCTTCCAACTAATACACTACATTTATAACGTTCTTTCACTCTTTCAAACATGAACTAGTATTTGTTCTCCTCTTCTTTTGTTGCACGTTGTTGGAGTTGAACCTCTCTTCCAACTAATACACTACATTTATAACGTTCTCTCAACCTGTTTAATTCACAAGGAAGTCCTCTCTGTTGTATCTACGAATTCCCAGGGTAGCACATGGTCAATCTTTCTTTAAGTGTCTCAATTTCCTATCATGCGTTTGCATTTTAGATTCTGCAACAATGCATGATTTGTAGTAAAGGGAAAAAAACTCCGTAGTCTTTACTTTTGTAGCCATTGATAACTTTTCCATAACCAATGATAACTAAGCTTTATAATGACAATATCCTTATTTCCTCTTATTAAACAAATTCAATGAACAATAAGAAATGCATAAAAGGAGCATACATATACATATATTGACATTGATTATGCAAGCCCAAGCTCAATATATACACATTATATTATTTATGCAATAGGACATCATGTCAAAGTTTCAATATGTAATATTTGCATCATGTCAAAGTTTCAATAGGTAATATTTATTGATAAACCTCATTCAACAAATAAATAAACTTTGCAAAGCTATATGGATCTATGCTAATGTAATGTCATGGTAGTGAAAAGTTTTAATGGTGAAAAGTTTTAATGGATCATTAATACAAGGGAAAATGTGCATATTCTTAGACACTATATCAAAACAACAATCACATGAACATAGAAAGGAAACCTAATAAATTAAGGCATTGGTTAGTTGTTCTACGAAATTATTTTTTTTGCCGGAATCTGATGATATAAATTTACACGAATCACTATTTTTTGTTATTCATAATCCATTTCTGCATGCAGAAATAGATACATCATGCTGAAAAACTCCTAGAGCACTCGGATTTTACAGAAATAATCATTTAAATCTACGAATCCAACAATTTCTCGTAGAATTTCGGACAAATATCCCCAAAAAAATCTTCATTTCATAGAATCTTTAACCTACTGCATAAATTACACTTGAATTATGATAAACCACATAATCAGAAAGTTCATGGAAGTATTGGTCAAAGAAATGAGAAAAAGGAGACCAAGGCCTAACAGGTTTCAAATGTTAGTATTGAATAATAGACTGCCTTGCAACTCTATTGGTTGTAAATGTTAGTATTGAATAATAGACTGCCTTGCAACTCTATTGGTTGTAAAGTGTACATATCACAAAAAACAAATATATAATTGTTCCTTCACACTTTATGGATGTTCCAAATTATTTAAATACAAGAAATCCAATTTGGTCAAGATTAGAGGAGATTGGGATCCCTTAAAACTTACATAAAAAGATTTTCTATTTAGATCCTAAAGAATCTAGAAACTGAAAGGTTCTTTTTTTTTTTGCGTAAGATCCACTGACACATGACCTTACCTGCCTAACTGCTCCAGGATTGACCAACGCAGCATGATCCAAGGGTGCCCTCTCCCTAATTCTGGATATAAATAATATATGCACGGATAGTCTAAAACATGGATTCCATGATAGGGTTGATGCAAGTTTTCTCTTTTTTCAATCCTCCCATCCAAAATTTACATTGAGTAGATTGATTAATGTCTAAAAAAAGAAGGTTATTACGTATTACCATAACATGGTTCACCACTTTATGATGATCATATTGTCTTGTATAGATGAAGTGTGATGGATATGTGCAACTAAGGTCCCCAAGAGTTGTGTATAATCAAAATTACTGGTGAGTAGTTGCATTCCTCATCCTTACAATTAATTATGTTTAATAAGATCGATAAATTTCAATAACCTTAATGGTTTGATTTGAGTTGAGAGGAACTATAATTGTACACAGCTTAATCAAATTTTTAGTTAGACTAGATTGATACACATATATTGGTTCATATGGTTATGATAAACATATATTTTTTAGTTATATGTGTATTGGTATATCATGAAAGATAACTTATTTCCTAACAAAATATTGGATATTTTTGCTAGGACAACAAACCCTAATAATCCAATGATTGTAATTGGGTCTTGGGAATTGTTCCTGTATTCAAAGACAAAAACCGATAGATGGAAGTCATAGAAGTCATACCTCCCACAAGGAAGCTCTTCATATGAAAGTCACTGCTCTATTTAAAGAAATATATTAAAATTCCTTCTAACAAATCAATATAATATTTGCATTAAGTTTGTGTGTTAACAAGTTCTACAATGAAATTGAGGTTCAAATTACTCTACAAGGCATACATTTGAGGATTGAATTACTCTACCAGAAAAACAATGTTTTGAAAAAAAAACAATGAAAGAGCGAAATAATTTATTTTAAAAAATCTAAAAAGTCATAAAAAAAAACTTATAACCCTTATTTTTATGTCAATGTATGTCCAAATATCTAAGAAGGAAATGAAAAGAATACAAAAATTAATTGCTACGACACTCAACTCCTTTGTGCCCATTGTGTTACCCCAACCCTCCACTTCCAAAATCCCTCCGCCGAACCTTCAACACCAACACTATTAACTCGCCCTCCAAAACCTTTAGAGTTGTCGATTCACCTTTATATATATATATAACAAATCTTCTTGTCTATATACATATATAACAAATCTTCTTGTCTCATATGGTATCAAAATTTTACTTGGTTTTAATAAAGGAAAGATGTCTCTACAACCAAAAATATAATATGTAGTAGTTTCTTCTAATACAACTACTTTTAATATTGGTATTGAACAATGTTTCTTTGTTGAAGAGAAATAAAACATCTAATATGGTATCAAAATTTTACTGGGTGCTAATAAAGGAAAGATGTCTTTACAACCAACAACAAAATATGTAGTAGTTTCTTGTGATATAATTACTTTTAATATTGGTATTGAACAATGTTTCTTTCTTGAAGAGAAATAAAACATCTAATATAGCAATTCTAGGATGGATAATTTCCACTTCATTTTAAATATTAATGGTGGTTCATTTGTCAAGTTTACTCATGTTCATGTTCATGTTCATGGTATTATTCTTCTAAGATTAATTAGAAGATTCAAATAAAATGTGATAAATTTAATAATTTAACCAATAATATAAGGATCATATCAATGAAGATCATATTGTAATGTTTTTGTGAAGTTGTTGTCTTTTAAGTATTGTTTTTCATTCAATCATATTATATTATATTATCAATTCTAAACTGATATATATCTCAATGTTATAATACATTAACTTTTTAGATTTAACAAGTTTATTTAATAAAATATTCATATCTCTGGTAGCCTATGTTGACGATGCACATGATTGATATAACATGGATAAAGGTCGATTGACCCATCCTCAAGGATGGTATTCACATCGTAGGGTATTTAGTGAAAGGGTTGTTTTATCCTTCCTCAAGCATATTGATGCAGTAAAGCCCAATCCTGCATTCAACCAACTACAAAACCAGGCTTCTGCCCACAGAGTGCACAACTACCAACATACTAGTGTTAACATAAATAAATATTTAACAGATGCCACGAGGAATCGACAATCACAGGAAAAAAAACCAAGAAACAACACCAATTAAACATGGGCTGGAAATTCTTTATTAACAAGATATAAGTTATTTCTTACAATCTCAATACATCACTAGACCATCTAGCATGGTTATCATTCTTTATTCAATGTATGTATGCATTTTTATTGTCCCACACTATGAACCCAAACTGGTGTTCACCTCCTATGTCATGTCTGTTCTCATTCCCTTTTCTGTTCCCTCCTTTTTTTTATTTTCTTTTTTTTGGAAACTCCGCCCACAACTGATCCTCATTTTCTTTTTCTCCTCTCGTTTCTTGGAATTCAGACAATTTTGATTGTTCCACTTCTCGACCATTTCCAATCCATCCAACTTCCTCTTGTAAATGGTCCACGTCCACCAATTTCCACGAAGTCTGCCAAGACACGCGGAGTTACAACCCACCAAATTACACAAAGTCCTCCCAAGACACATGGAGTTATGGCATGGCATAAATAAAAACACTATAACAGAGTTGCAATCGACGAGAGTTGCAACACCGGTGTTGCAACAACGAGAGTAGCAACACTTATTTCACCCTACAATTACTAGCTTGAATTTGAAATGTTTTTGGTTGATGCAGATTGCCTAAGGCCAAAGATGGTCCTACATCACATACTTTTTACGTAGAGGGGGATCCCATTGAAGGGTTAATCGAAGATTCCTTTAGCATAGTATTCTCATGGACGGGGAGCATGGAGAAGGGTTATCCAATCCTTTTTCAAGGATGATATTCATGTTACTGGTTATCTAATGGACCCTTCCACAAGTATAGTTTTCATATAGAGGGGGATCATGATGAAAGGTTAGATGATCCTTCCTCGATCATATCAATCTCATCTAGGGGATTCTAGAGAAGAATCAATTGAACCTTCCTATAACATAGTATTTCCATTTTGATGGTGCATGAGGAAGGGTCAACCAATCCTTTCTCGAGCATAGTATTCTCATTTAGGGGATCATAGAAAAGGGTTAGTTGACCCATCCTATAGCATAATATTCTCATGGAGGTTGAGCATGGAGAAGTTTCAATCAATCCTTCCTTAAGGATGGTATTTTCATCATGGGGTATCCAGTGGAAGGGTCAGTTGATCCTTCCTCAAGCATAGTTTCCACATAGAGGGGTATCTTGTGGAAGGATCAATTGACCCTTCATATGGCATAGTATTTTTATGGAGGGGAAGAGCGGAGAAGGGTTAGCCAAACCTTCCTCAAATATGATATTTGTGTTGTAGGGTATCCAATGGAAGGGTTGACCGACGCTTCCTTAAGCATAGTTTTCATGTAGAGGAGGATCATAGGGAGGGGTTAACTGACACTTCCTCCAACATAACAATTATTTCTAGAGTATCTTAGAGAATGATCGGCTAAACCTTTCTACAACATGGTATATTCATCAAGATGATGCATATGGAAGGGTCAATTGATCCTTTCTCAAGCATAGTTTTTGCATAGAGGAAGCATAAAGAAGCATAAGCTGATCCTTCCTAAAGGATGGTATTTTCATTGTGGGGTACCCAATGGAAGGGTAGGTCAACCCTTCCTAAAGTATAGTATTAGTGTTGGGGAGGTTGTTAGGGGAGTGTTTGCCCAACCTTTCGAAGGAATAGTATTCATTTCAAGGGGAAGCATAGGGTAGGGTTAATTGACCCTTATTCAAGTGTAGAATTATCATCAAGGGATAGACTGGGTAGGGGTCGACTAACCCTTCCTTGAGCATATTATTATTTTCAATGGAGAACTTGGGAAAGTGTCGATCAACCCTTCCTTGAGCATAGTATTAGTTTTAGAGAGGATGCCAAGGAAGCATCTACCAAATAATTCTTAAGCATTATTTGCATCAATTGACTTTTCCTTGAGCATAACATTCTTGTTGAGGTAGATCCCAGGGAAGGGTCAATTGAATTTTCCTCAAGCACAATATTATTGTCTAGAGGGATGAAAAGGAAGTGTCGCTATGGTCCCTTTAGATGAGAATAATATGCTTGAGGAAAAGTCAGTTGACCCTTCCTACAACATGGTAATCTCATTGAGGTGGATCTTGGGGAAGGGTAGATCAGTCCTTTATCAAGCATAGTATTTGTGTCTAGTTTTAGAATTGGGAATGGTTGATTGACCCTTCCACAAGCACATTATTCGTATTTAGAAAAACCATAGGGAAGTGTTGGTTGACCATTTTTAGAGTATAGTATTCTCATCTAGGTGGATCTTAGGGAAGGGTCGTCCAATCCTTCCTCAAGCATAGTATTCAATCTAGTTTTAACAACGTGAAAGGTTAGTCAACCCTTCCACAAGAATATTATTATTTTGTAGAGGGGACATGAGGGAGTGTCAGTCAACCATTCTTTAAGCATAGTATCAATTGATATAACACAAAATGCCACACTCATGCTTTTGTGCCATGGCCTAACCCTTTCCCAATGTTTGATAGACTTTTCCCTAAAATTCACCTCCAAAATAATCTAAAAAACATGATTTAAGAGCATATCTGCGGGTTTCCCTAGTGCAACACACGGACATCCATGCCTTTCCTCACTGCAACCCGCAGATGCTCTCGTTTTTGGTGAAAAATAAAATAATTCCATGTTTTCAGGCCGATTTTTCAGTTGGGTTCGTTTCCCAACGAACCTTTCCCGTACTCAACATAATCCAACTCCCAAAAAATCCTTGGGAAGATATAAAACAATCATTTAGGGCTAATATGAGGACAAGTCCCTTGGTGCAAACTTATGTTGCCAACATCTAGCAAGCCTCCCTTCCCTATATTCTCTGAGCAACATCCCCTTTAATCTGGAAACTCTTTTTCCAGAGCTTTTTTTTCCTTTATATGACTACAGGGTGTGTCCTTATCCCTATCTAAGTCATTGAGAGAAGTATTTATTGGTTGAGTTGATGCTCGAAGATTCCCGGAGAAACCCATATAGTTGGCTTCAAGATGGTGCCTCAGGCTAGACAAGGTTGTAACTTACCTTTCCTACTTGTTGGTAATAAAAGAGCTTGTTTTCCCCCAAATTTTTCTTTATTGTACATTTATCTGTATGCTTACTTTGCATCTGACATATTATATGCACATGTTTATAATCATATAACTGCTTTCGTCACAACCCTAGTTTTGTATTTGTCTTGCAGGTTAATTCCAGTGGAAGATCATGAGCTCTTCGGTGAATTGGAGCAGGGATCAACATCAAACGAGAGAACAAGGTGCACCTTATTTTCTCCTCTCTGTCCCTACCTTCTCCTAAATAAAGTAGTTATTGTCTTTGATTTTTGTGTGCTTGTCACTGTGGGGAGATACTCATCTCTTTCACTTGGTCTTGCTCTACCTTCCTTTATTTTCTCCTCTCTGTCCCTACCTTCTCCTAAATAAAGTAGTTATTGTCTTTGATTTTTGTGTGCTTGTCAATCGTAAGATACTCATCTCTTTCACTTGTCTTGCTCACAGATTACTCCACAATCACAAGGCAAAAATATTAGATTGAAGAACACCTAGTTTATCTTGGAACATCTTGATGAACAATGCTGAGATGTAGCTTTAGTGAATGAAGCGCATAAAAAATGAGTCAATTCCCGCATTTGACAAGTCCGCCTGTCCTAGGGTGTTCTCCGAGGGAGATCTTGTCTTGGTCTACGACCAATATAAGGATGGGTCTTGGGGGTAGGAAAGTTCAACCCTATGTAGTATAAATCGTATGTTGTGAGACAGGTTTCAGAGAAAGGATCCTATGAGCTCATAGATTTTGATGGATATGTGTTTTCTAAGACCATAAATGTGCTCTACTTGAAGAAGTACTATTCTTAGCCCTGAGGGTTGAGCATTAGTGCTCTTGTATTTTAGTGTCTATCTTGTATGTAGCTTTGTTTACATTTTGGTAGTTTTGTTGCGTTAGTAATTGATGTGCTTCTTCTATGTTGTAGATGCCCAAAGAGTCGTTGATTTACTTCATATACGCTAGATAAAACGAGCCATATACCGCCACTCCAACATCCTCACGCTTGCGTTTCTTCACTTAGGCGCTAGTGTCCCAGTTGGAGGTGCGAGATCTCGTGGAAACTATTCAACAATGTTGTTGAATATAGCGTTGTCATTGAGATTTTACGAGATGCATTTTGTAATATGGTATTTATCATCTTCAAGTGTTCATGGATTCACAATTGGTAGTTTCACAGTTAAACAATGTATATCGATTTCGAGATCCGATGTTATTATGGTTTTTCCTTAGGGTACGTCTTCTGGAACGTTCTTTTGAGTTCATTACTTACGGGCGTGTTCCTAGGAGAGCTAATGAGTTAGCTGATTCTTATGCTAATTATGTGTTAGATTTCCATGTGTATCATCAATAAATTAAAGCACATAAATAGACATGTATATATACTTTTGCAAAGTAAAAGCACAAAATGTATATATTGCACAAAAAATAGTATATATATCAAAATGAGATCCATCATAGTACAAAGTACGGGGTATCCTAGCCCCCTAAAGTCATATAATGTTATACAAGTACAAAATTGTGCTATGAGCACATAGTCTGTCTAGGCCCGAGGTCGATGCACCCTATCATAAAAAACTATGATGTTGGCCAAATGTTGGAACAGTCGGACCCATGGCCTGGGTACTCCTACGACATGTCACTGCATGTCGACTGGGAGGTCGTCAATAGTCGCCATAGGCACATTGCACATGAGAGCCTCAAAGTTCTAGCCCACACTGCGCAAAGTCCTGGATGCATCGTCACTTGGTCCTGCCTCCTCTCTATCTCCCCGGCTATGTTGTGAGACATTGGCCGGTCTCACGGGTGCTCTGTCTGCATAGAAATAAAATTACTTGTCAGTATTTTGGATCTCACAAAAATATGTTTTTCTACATTTTCTAAACATTAAAAATTAAATAACAAAAAAATGAAAGGTTACCTATGTCTTGAATCTCGTCTCCAATAGGGATGATGACATCCAGATTGTTGGTGAAGTCGATACCAACATATGGGTAATCCTCGATAAATGGAGTTTATCACTCCGACCAACCAAAGAAGTCGTCGTCGAAGGGGTTGGACATTTGTCCACCTCCTAAATGAGCTATAGGCTCAGTCTGACGGACCATGGCTGGCCATGGTCGCAAGTTTCCTCGTATCTGTGTATGCAGGCTCATCATGGGAACCCGTTCAAAAAATAAAGTACACAGGACACTCCTGAAGCAAAAGTTCTTTTCTTTCCCAAGATTGCAGTCTGTCAGTTGTGCCTACATGTTTTTCAACATAGTGGTACTCCAATCATACATCGTAGGGCGTAAGAATTCAACTCCATAATGCATTTTTTCCCTTGATGCCAAGTGTAAAGAATTGGATCCCATGATCCGAACCAAGGTAAATAGAATGACCTGGAGGCTCAAGTTGGTTATTTGTTTAATTGGCACTTGCAAGCCACTCTTCTCGGTGCCAGCGATGCACTACTCATGGATAAAATCCTTGATGCTTTGGCCTCCTCCTCGATATTGGAAGTTTGGTACTTCCCCTCCCCTTGATAAGTTGGTAATGAAGTAAATATCTTCAACCGTGATGGTGAAATACTGTTCGACAAGCATGAGTGCCTCTGCATCTAGGTTACAATAGCTAATTAAGAGATTCGATAATCTCCTTTAGGATCTCATGTTTCCAACTTGAATTTTTTTTTTACATGCCGCAAGCATGCAGGGCTTGATTGGCCTCATCGTTATCAAACACCACTTGATGCACTTCCTCATGTTCACGTTCTCTCCATAGGATGGACATCCTGTCATTTTTCCAAAGAGTTTTGAGTTAGTTTTTATTTTTCAAATTCTTTTCTGTGCATCCACGCCTTTTCTTTAGAAAAGTCGTGGATATCCACGACTGGTGTTTCCACCAGCTGCAGACATCTGCTGGTTGCCTTAAGGAAGCCCACAAATGCGCAAATACATATTTTAAAAAGTAACTTTAAGCTTAAATTTTTGAAAAAATAGAAGAAATAAGGAATTGAAATGCAAGACTAGGATGATTTACTTACTTGTTGTGGGTGGCAAGTGGTGGAGTTGCTCCAAGATCTGCGTTTTCACGATTTTTCTCTCCAAGGTTTTGGCCAATTTGGTAATTTTTTGGGTGAAATGGTAAAAATAGAATGTTAATTGGGTAATTATAATAAATTTTATTGAAATTTTGAAAACCCACTTTCTAAAGTTTCCTGATTTTCTCAAAATTTTCAACTGATGATCAAATTTTGTAGCATTATTGTCGTTGTTGTAGGTATTTAGGACTTTTTCTCCGGTACACTTATCACGAGTCATTTTCTGAGACTCTGGGCAGGTAATGATTTCTTAACTGACATTTAGGTTAGGGTGCATTTCCACTCAAACTTTGCATTATCAGTTACCTTTATTGTTTAAACCTAGGGTCAACCCCATTAACGAGCGATGAAACCTTTCTCTATGCTTCAAATCATCGTTCAATTGATGGTAGAGCCTACCTTCCATGGACGCTCTAGTATAGAATCATTCTTTTTTCTAGCGCTCATGCTTCAAGTTTGTCTTTAGGCTTAGGGGTCCTGTTTTAGTCCCTGTAATATACCAGATATAAAAAGTATGCAGAACATAAATAAAATGCTAGAAATGGAAGAATAACAAGAATATAACCAGAACAATCACCACAATAGCATTGAAATGATATAAGAACAACAACAAAAATAACACTTTGATTCTGAAAGCAATGTTCACAGGACTCTTCGAGGGGGCAACCTCCAGTTGAGCAACGCTCTATTACAATATTATCCAAACTAGGGTTCTCATACCCTCGACTCATATTTATACTAAATATGTCTATTAAAAGAAGCATCTAGAGGAAGATCCTTCTAGAAGCAGAAGCTTCTATTAGGTCTTCTTACATCCGTCTTATTCTATTTTATTGAAAGGCCTTATTAATATTGACCTTTATTACATCCAAATATATTGTTCTACCTATGTGCGGGTTAGGACCCTAACATGTCCACCCCTTAAAAACAACCTTATCCTCAAGGCTTGAGATGAGGAAATTGATGCAGAATGGTAGCTGGTTCCCAAGTGGCATCTGTTGGAGTTGTATCTTTCCACTGGACTAGCACTTCCTTGATGGTTCTCTGATGTAGGCGACGCTCACGCTGGTCCAAAACTGCTTTTGGCTGTAGACAAATGGATCCTTCTTCAGCTAACTCGAGAAGGTTGGTTTGAATTTGGCACTTAGCTCCAATCACCTTCTTTAAGCATGAAACATGAAAAACATGATGTAGCTTCGAATGGTTGGGCAAAACTAACTGATAGGCTACTTGTCCCACACGCTTGAGAACGATATAAGGACCATAAAATTTGGTCCCTAGCTTCTGACAATGCTCGGCCTTGAGGGAAGTTTGCTTGTAAGGTTGCAGTCGAAGAAACACCCAATCCCCTTCTGCAAATTGACGTTCAGAGCGACCTTGATCTGCTTGTTGCTTCATGTGATTCTGTGCCATGACCAAATTCTCTTTGAGGGTACGGAGAATAGCCTCT
>SNQJ01S0154278.1:10644-22574 GCA_010110895.2 Picea sitchensis
CTGTAATGATCCCAAGCCATTATGCAAGGATGATCACTGTTTTGGTGTCCTTTTAAAAAATTTATCCTCGTTGTGGTATTTTGTCAAACAGTTTGTTGATCTATTTGTTTAGATGTGTTTATATGTGTGTATGTAGAAAATAACAGAAATAGATAACCATGGAACATACCTCAACCATATGCAATAAGATAGACAAGCCAAAACATCTCAAATCTTCTTTATTCATAAAATAGAAGAATCTTCTACAATGGAGATGTCGATCTGGAATGTTCAATAGATGGCCAAGATGATAGACAATAGATAACAAGTATGAGTTATTACAAAATGCTCCCGCTGATACAAAACAAGCTTCCAAAGGCTGGATAAGAGATGAAGACCAATCCCAAGTGCCAAACCCCTCAAGTTGGAAGATGCCACGCTCTACTGGATAACTGAAGCTCATCAACAATTCGGCCCTGGTTCCAAAGATGTCCAATCATCTCAAGAAAGGTTTCAAATAGTAGATCGGGTGATGGTAAGAAAAACCCAGGTGCCTAAATTTCCAAGATCCCTCTTAATCTCTATAGATCTAAACTTCTCCACTGAATGGTGCACCCCACTAGATGCCTGAAACCCTAGATAATTTGGCCAAGGTGAATGAACCCTCCAAATATCCTGAAACTCTCCAAACTGATAGATCAAGACGTTGTAATCCCAAGTGCTCAAATCATCACAACGCTTACTATATCCTCAGATCTAGCTGCTCCCTAAATGATGGTGCACCCTCCTCTTGGGAAAATGTCCCACTCTCAATACAAATCGATCCTCCACTGAAAGACTCCAGAAACCACCAAGAATGATGCCAAGACACCTGCAAAGGAAACCCAATACCTGGAATTCCTGGAATCCCTTGTCCTCATCTAGGACAAATCCCTCCTCAATGAATGGTGCACCCCCTTGCTGGAAACCCCCAATTGGTGCGCCCTCTCTCTATCTGCACAAGCAACTGATGTGGAATCCTCCTGCAACTGAGTAGATCTGGAACTAGAATGGTGTGGGAGCGTATTGCAGCTGCAATACCAATCTTGGGACAAGCTAGGTGGAATATTTCACCACCAAATCGTCCTCTAGGGTTTGTTGAGTCAAAACCCTCAAAACCCCAAATGTTGGGCTCACTAGCTAGAAGCCAGAAATCAAAATAAGATCCTACATGAATGAATGAGAAGAGGCCCTTGCCTTTCCTTTATACTTTTGGCTCCCCTTTTCCCTCCAAAGTGACTTTCATTTTATAAATATTTAATTAATTAATTAAATCACTTTAATTAATTAATTAACCTTTTTACCTTTGAGAAGCTCCTTATCTCTCCTTGTGGCTTTCTTGGCCACTGAAAGTCACTTCTAGCCATCCCATCCTGTAGTGTTTCTCCTCCCGATTCCAATGAGCTATTACATTGAGAGGTTCCTCCAAGTAATGTGCCCAAAATGACCTCTTCAATGAATACCATTGGCTTATGGCTCAAAATAGTCAAAATCATGGAAATCATCGGAATGCAATGAAACCAAAGCCAACCTATGTGGAATGACTCATAATGATGGAATATTATCATCAATTTAAGTTGGACCCCACAATGCCTCTCAAATACCCCTATACTCGCTATAACCTCCATCTGGCTACTCTGGTCATCATAACCCTCTGCACTGTGATGATGTCCCAAAGTGGGGACATTACACTCTCTCTCTAACCCTATTCTCTCCCTCCACTACAAAAGAACATGAAATTAGCACCTAAAATAGTGTCGTAATTTAGTGTATTTTACTCCATGAATCAGGCCCCTTTTCTGGAGTAAAATTGGGTGAAATATGGACTTTTTATGATTGCACCAGATTTAGCATCGAAATTAGCACCAGATTTAGTGCCAGATTTAGCGCCAAGTTTAGTTTCAGGAATAGCACCAGGTTTAGCGCAAGGAATAGTGCTAGGTTTAGTGTCAGGTTTATCGCCAGGTTTAGTGCCATGAATAGTGCCAGGTTTAGCACTAGGAATAGAGCCATGTTTAGCACCGGTAATAACTCCAGGAATAGTGTTAGGTTTAGCACTAGGAATAACACTACGTTTAGCACTAGGAACAATGCCAGGATTAGCGCTCGGAATAACGCATGGATTAGCGCCAGTAATAGTGCCAAGATTAGCAAAGGTATAGCGCCAAGTGTTGCTTCTAGTTTTTCTTCTAATATTCCTTCCAATTTTGCTTCCATTTTTGCATCTGTTTTGGCGTCCCATTAGACATCCAGTTTTTCTTCTAATGTGTCTTTGAATTTTTCTTCCAATTTGGTGCCAGGAATAGCACCATGTGTTTCTTCTAGTTTTTCTTATGATATGCCTTCCATTTTTTCTTATGTTTTGTCTTCTAGTTTTGCTTATGATATGGATTCCAATTATGCTTCCATTTTGGATTTTTTTTTGGCTTCCAGTTTTACAGCTAGGTTTTCTTCTATTTTTGGTTCTCATTTTTCTTCTGGTTTGGGTTCCAGTTTTTCTTGTGGTGTGGCTTCCAATTTTTCTTCCAATTTGGCTTCCTTTCTTGCTTCCAACAATGCTTCTTTTTTTTCTTACAATTATTAATTTAATATGTTTTATTTCAATTTAATTAGTAAAATATATCATGTCTCTTAAACAACTTATATGAGTATACATTAAGCTAGTCATATAGATGCATTTGAAATATTTTATAGGATAACATTTTCTAATAATTTTTTAGCGAAACATACATCCATACAAACTAACAACATCATTATACTTATTAAATCTCTATCAAAATAGAATCTACAACATCCAGTATATATAGAATAACAATATAATTATTATAACATGATCATCATATATAATTAAAATGAGTCAAATATCTATAATTTAAGTGAGCTTGAAAACATCCATCATGAGCAGTGAATCAAAACCATCATACATAATAAATATGCATCCAAAAATCATCAATCACTTTCAATATATAAAATTGACGAGTGAATATGGATAATATCATCATCATATATAAATAAATAAAAATGAAAGTCAAATATATATGGCATTAGATCAATATCATTTGAAAATGATACATTTCCAACAGTCGACATAAGTCAAAATGATACATCATGTACAAATGAGACAAATAAAAATGATAAATTATGTAAGACAAAATGATACAAGTTAATATGATATGTCATGTACAAATGATATAAGTCAACATGAAACATGTAAAAATGCTACAACTAAATAACATGGTACTAGAGGTCATGAAAATGATACATATGATAGTAACCATGAAAAGAGGCATTATAGCAATATATAAAAAATGATCCATGATGCAGTCGATATGATCATGAATGTCATTGGCTGGTCCCAACAACTACCTCAACGTCATGATCACCATCATCATCATGATCGTCATCGACATCATAAATGGCATTGTTTTAATATGTATCTGTGTCATCATCATGAGCATCATCTACCATCTCAGCATCAGACCCAACATCATGATCTGGAACTACTTGTTTAAGATGATCCAAATCTTCTGGAAGATCCTTGTTCTGCAAAAACAAACATTTAGAATGAAAAGTTATTAGTTATTTCATGCAATAATTAATTTATCTATTATATATCTAATATTACAACATATGAAATGAAAAAATAATCATATTACATCATACCAAAGTGCGCATATGATAATATAATATCAAATAAGTTACANAAATGAAAGTCAAATATATATGGCATTAGATCAATATCATTTGAAAATGATACATTTCCAACAGTCGACATAAGTCAAAATGATACATCATGTACAAATGAGACAAATAAAAATGATAAATTATGTAAGACAAAATGATACAAGTTAATATGATATGTCATGTACAAATGATATAAGTCAACATGAAACATGTAAAAATGCTACAACTAAATAACATGGTACTAGAGGTCATGAAAATGATACATATGATAGTAACCATGAAAAGAGGCATTATAGCAATATATAAAAAATGATCCATGATGCAGTCGATATGATCATGAATGTCATTGGCTGGTCCCAACAACTACCTCAACGTCATGATCACCATCATCATCATGATCGTCATCGACATCATAAATGGCATTGTTTTAATATGTATCTGTGTCATCATCATGAGCATCATCTACCATCTCAGCATCAGACCCAACATCATGATCTGGAACTACTTGTTTAAGATGATCCAAATCTTCTGGAAGATCCTTGTTCTGCAAAAACAAACATTTAGAATGAAAAGTTATTAGTTATTTCATGCAATAATTAATTTATCTATTATATATCTAATATTACAACATATGAAATGAAAAAATAATCATATTACATCATACCAAAGTGCGCATATGATAATATAATATCAAATAAGTTACAACTAAGATGTTATTCCAATGATGTAAAACATTCAACAATTCTAATAAACGTTAGTAAAGATCATAAAACAAATCTATTCCTAACCTTGCCTTGCCTTTCCTTGACATGCAATTCCTTGCATTGACACGCCTTTCCTTGACATGACATTACTTGCCTTGCCTTGACATGCCATTCCTTTCCTTGACATGCCATTTCTAGCCTTGCCATGCCTTGCCTTGATAATCCATGCCTTTCCTTGACATGTCTTTCCTTGCCTTCACATGCCATGCCTTGCCTTGACAAGACTTGCCTTGACAAGCCTTGCCTTTCCTTGGCATGCCTTGCCTTGGCATGCCATGCCTTTCCTTGAAATTCCTCGCCTTTCCTTGCCTTTCCATCCCTTTCCATGAGATACCTTTCCTTGAAAATGCATTCCCTATCTTTCCTTTCCATGCCTTGCCTTGCCATGCTTTTCCTTGAGAATTCATGCCTTTCCTTGACAAGCAATGCCTTTCCTTGACATGTATTTCCTTTCCTTAACATGCCTTGCCTTGACAAGCCATGCCTTTATTTTACATCTCTTTTCTTTCATTGACAATCCTTTCCTTTATTTAGCATTCCTTACCTTGACATGCCATCCCTTACCTTGACATTCCTTGCCTTGCCTTGCCATGGATTTACCTGACATTCCTTGCCTTGAATTAACATGCCTTTCCTTGAAAAACCTTGTCTTTCATTGACATACCTTTCCTTGAGATGCCATGAATTGAATTCACATGCCTTGTTTTGACATGCCATGCCTTGCATTTCCTTGACATGTCATGCCTATCCTGGCCATGCCTTGCCTTGGCATGTATTGTCTTTCCTTGACATGCCATCAATTGTTCTTGACTCATGAACACCTTATTAAAATATACTTCTCTCACTTCCATTACTCAAAGAATCAACTACTCAAATTGTAAATGTTTTGAACATGCACAAAATAGATCTAGCTAGAAAATACCACACACATTTGCAGAGAGAAATTGAGAAATAAGAAGCAAGAGAGAAATAATGGAAGAATTATCATTAATTGTTCTGAATAATTAATAATTTACACATGATATACTTTGTATAACACAACCAATGCAAAATGGAGGAGAAGCTAATGCACCATAGTGGAAGTCTAGAGTGATCTGGACACACACCAGTAGTCATGAAAGTAAACTTCCACCTAGTCTAGTTTCTCAAGCACTTACAGGAGTGAACTACCACTTAGCCAAGCTAACTAGTCTACCAGTCTTTAGTTAACTGACTGAAACATAGGGAAGTGAGGAGGAGATCAAGGAATCATGGGTAATTCTCTAGTTAGGTGATGATACCAAGGCTAATGTGCATTATCTAGTGATGATCCCAATATTGCATGGTGACAAAACCAATGCAGCATCTAGACTCCACTCAACTAGTCAAACTGAAGTGAAACTGAAGAGAATATTCTCCCTAGAGGAATATTCTTCCTAAAATATAGGAGACTGGATAATGACTAACAATGAATAATAAACAAGGAAAAACCTTAGGAAAAATAAATCCTAGGTGTGTGTGAAGTAACTCCAACACCCCCCCTGAAAATCACTACGGTGAAAATAAAGAATGGGTCCCGATAATGAGGCCATGTTAGGTACCCAAATAGAAAAGATAAACTGAAATAAAGTGAGGAAAGAGGTAAAACCGGATGGGAAAGCCCCCCCCCTCAAGGTACAATGCATGTAAAAATAATAACTAGAGTTGTTAGGAAACTGTGTCCTTTACTCCAATACGACTTCACAGAGAATGTAACTTTTTCTCAGTGAAGGTCTTGGTGAAGATGTTTTTCATATGCTCTATTGAAGGACATAAATGTAGTTCGATTGTCCCCTCGTTTATTAAGTCCCATATGTAGTGCATGTCGATATCGATGTGCTTCGTTTGCTACCTCTGAAATGGATCTATGCAGAATTCATAGTTCTTTGGTTGTCACACCAGATGACGATCGGACGATGAAATTGAATGCCCAACTTAGTGAGAAAATGTTGTAGCCACATAGCCTAAATGGTTATTTTAACTAATCCTTTGTACTTTTCCTCGACTAAAGAAATATAAATAGCATCCTACTTCTTGCTCGAACAACAGATAGGCACAGAACCAAGACTGAGTGAGTAACCAGATCTAGACTTGTGATCAGTGTTTTCACCATCCCAATGAGAATCAGTAAAACCGATGAGATTTAATGTAGATTCTACTACATAATGAATCCCAAAGGTGATGGTTCCCTGTAAGTATCGAAGGATACACGTTTCATCCTTCCAATGTAGCTCATGCGGCTCCTGCATGAACCTAGAAACTATGATAACTGCATAGGAAAGGTCTAGTATGGAGTGTGTGAGATACAAAAAGCTCCCCACTAGTTGTTTGTATAGTGTGTTGTCAACTGGTGGAGTGTCCCCTCCATCCTCAAGTTTGACTCCTGATAGGAAAGGAGTCAGAGTAGACTTGTAGTCTGTCATGTGAAATCTCTCAAGGAGATCTTGTGCATACTTGGCATGAGACATTTTGATTTTTGATGCATCCTGACAGATCTCAAGTCCAAGGAAGAAGTGTAGTGGACCCATTTCCATCATCAAAAACATGTCATGTAGAATCCTCATGAATGAAACAATCGTTGAATTCGAGAAACCGGTGATCAACAAATCATAAACATACATAACTAAGAGTAGAAGTCAATCGATCATCCTAAGCATGTAGACATTCAGGTCTGATTTACAATGTACAAAGTTATGTGACAATAGGTAGGAGTCCATCTTGGAATACCATGCCCTCAGAGCCTACTTGAGGCCATAAAGAGACTTCTTTAGTTGACAGACCAAGGATGAATCTTGCATAAATCCCTAGGGTTGCTCCATATAGATCTCCTCAAATATATCACCATGAATAAATTCATTCTTCAAGTCCATTTGATGTACTTCCCAACCCTTGGTCACCACAATGGAAAGTTCCAAACATACGGAACCCATATTCTCTACTGGAGTGAAGGTCTCATCATAGTCAATGCCATGGACCTGCTGAAATCCTTTGGCAACAAGCCTAGCTTTGTATATGGTAATATGTCCATCCATTGCACTCTTGGTCATTTAAACCCATCTGTATCTGATGAGTTTCCTTCTAGAAGGAAGGGGAACCAGATACCAAGTCTAGTTCTCGAGGAGGGAGTTGTACTCCTCCTCCATGGCGGATTCCCAAAAGGGATTTCCAATAGCCTCTCCATAAGAATGTGGATATGAAGACTAAACCAAGAAAATATTCCTGGAGGGAAATGGTTCAGTGGAAGTGAGTGAAATAGGAGGCTTCTCAAAATCATATTGAGTCCTCCCAGTATTGACTGTATCACCAACAAGATCCCTTGCATTCTAAAGAGTAGTATGTGCCCAATTGGGCCTATGCTTTGGCTATGCAACTACATCTGGATGCTCTAACTCTACATATGACTGTACTGACTCTGTATCTGTATCATCTGAGTCCTATGAATCATAACTCATGTCTGAATAAGATTCAGCATTTTCATGTTCATCATATTAGACAGGTGGAAGAATGAAGGTGTTTGCATGCGGTTGTTGAGCTACACACAAGACACTTTCCTCGAATTGGACAGTTCTCTCAATGATGAGTCGGTCTGAGAAAATATGAATAATTTTGTATCCCTTCACACCATCTGGGTATCCAACAAAAATACACTTAGTTTTATGTGGATCAAGTTCCTTCCTCTTTTCAGAGGGAATCTGGGCCCACGTACATGAACCAAAAATATGAAAGTGGGTCACTTTCGGTTTGAGGCCACTCCAAGCCTCATAGGGGGTCTTATCCTTGACATATCTATGGGGATATTTTTTTTAGATGTAGGTTTCACAATTAAGTGCTTCAACACATAGTCTCTGTGGTAGTGACTTTTCATGTAGCATGCAAGATGTCATCTCTTTTAGAGATCTATTTTTCTGCTCAGCAACTTCATTTTTCTACGGAGTATAGGGAACTATGTGATACAACTGAATCCCTACCTCATGAATTTTTTTTTGGATCTCATTATTGACATACTCTCCCTCGTTATCAATTCAAAGGACTTTGATTTTATTTCTAGACTGTGTCTCAACCAGGGCTTTGAAATCTTTGAGGTGTTGAAATACCTCACATTTTTTCCTTAAAAGGTAAATCCATGTAAAACATGACAAATCATAAAAAAAAATGAGAACCAACCTCTCTTTGTTGATTGATGGATGTGTAAAAGGACCGATGAGGTCACTATGGATCAGATCTAAAGGAGTGGAATCTCTCTGAGTCATTCCTTTGTCGAATTTCTCTTGAGGGTGTTTTCCAAGAACACATCCCTCATAGATTCCTTTGGAGAAATGGATGTCTGGTAGACCATCAACCAATAATTTCTTTCTAAGTTGTTGCACATATATGATATTCAAATGTTCTAACCTTTCATGCCATATCCTACTAATTTCATCAGCATGGGTAAGAAGTAAAGAAGAATCTAGTTCAATAAATTTAGAAAATGTATACAATCTTGATTGATGATTTACCTCACCGGTAGAAACCATGGAATTGGTTTGCATGTCATAAATGTCCATTTCATTTTTTGTGAATATTGGTTTATTTTTTATGCCAAAATTCATCATATGATACATGGAGAGAAGATTGATGGAAATTTTGGGAGTGTGCAACACATTCTCGAAGCTTCTGTTGGTGAGTTCAAGCCTTCCTTTGTCGGTGACCTCGACTGGAGAGTTGTGCCCCATTAGAATAGGAGGACCTTTTCATGCATCCAGTGAATAATATAATTCTTTTGTGACAGGAAATGTAATGCTCCTGAATCTACGATCCAAGCATCAAGAGAGGATTTGATGGAAATCAAGGCATGGCTAAAATTGCCTTTCTTGGGATACTGATCTTCTGGCTTCTTCTTCTTGGCACCCTCGGGGATGCGATCTCCAAGGTTCTTTTGCTGAAGTATTTGATTCATTATATATATTTATTTCTACATTCATGTGGATTCTAGATGGAATCCTTTATGGTAGTATGTGCATTTTTCCCCTTTCTTCCCTTTCCACCTTTGGATCGGAAGGCATCAGTGAAGGGTTTTGAGTACCCTTCTTTCTTCGGATTTGCATAACCTTTAATTTTTTATTTATATTTATATTTATGGTATTGATGGGTTCCATCTTGCACAGTAAGTGCATGCACCTTTGGGAATTTGATTTTTCCCATGTTGATGAGCTTGGTTTTCTCTTGTGTCATGGATTCGATAAATTCCTCAAGAGAAGGAATCTTTCAGGTGGCTCCAGAGGTGAATTTGACTGAATGGAATGTGGATATGAAAAAAGATAATTCAATACCAAGTTTGGAGAGAATGGTGAGAAACATTTGTTTCTCCTCCTTAGATTTATCAACCCTGCAAGCTTTGAGTTGCAACAGTAAATCCTTGAATTTTGTAAAGAAATCCTGGAGATTGTCGAAGCTTTTTGGATCCAATGTGAGAAATTCCACCTCGAGAATGTGTCCCCTTATCTCATCATGTTTTCAAAAGAGCCCTTCCAAGGTGTTCCATGCTTCATTGGGGGTTTTACAAGAAGATATGTGAAAAACGAGATCAAGAGAGATGAGACTGCAAATTGTTTTGAATGCTTCATCCATTCGATTTAGATACTTGTATTTTTCTATGGATGATGTCAGTTCTATGTCTCTATTCAATGTTAACCTATGCAATCCTCTTGTTTGGAGATGTATTATTATTCTCTCCTTCCATGAAAAGTAATTTTAAGGTGTAAGAATGAATTCTTTTGGGAGTTCCATTTTTTCCGTTGTCTTCAATCTTTGGTACTTGAAAATAATTTGGTGTATATTTTTCTTAGAATTCCATTGGCTCTGATACCATGTAAATTTTTTGAACCTGCAAATAATAGATATAGAAATAAAATACCACACACGTTTGCAGAGATAAATTGAGAAAGAAGAAGCAAAAGAGAAAGAATGGAAAAAAATCTCATTAATCGTTCTGAATAATGAATAATTTACACATGATATACTATGTATAACTCAACCAATGCACACTGGAGTAGAATCCAATGCACCATAGTTGTGGTATAAAGTGATATGGATAGACACTGGTAGTTACGGGATTAAACTTCCACCTAGTCTAGTCTCTTAGGCAGTTACGAGAGTCAACTACAACCTAGCTGAGTTAACTAGTCTACTAGTCTTTAGTTAACTAATTGAAACAGAGTGAAGTCAGGAGGATATGAGGGAATCATGGGTAATGTTCTAGTCAAGTGATGATACCAATTTTTCATGGTGAAAAACCAATGCAACATCTAGACTCCACTCAACTAGTCAAACTGAAATGAAAACTGAAGAGAATATTTTTCCTAGAGGAATATTCTTCCTAAAATATAGGATACTAGATAATGACTAATAAATAAGGAAAATCCTTAGGAAAAATGAATCCTAGGTGTGTGTCAAGTAAGTCCAACACCAATGAGTTTTCTACTCCCACTACAAAAGAAAATTATCCACAGGTACTACAACATGAACACTTCTACAACAAGTGAATTATAGTCTTGAGAATTTTGGTAGAAATCCATCCTAATAAGGTCATTTCAATTAAGCCTAACTAGGGTCATTAATAATTTTGACTTCTAATCTGTCAGTAGATTCCTGAGGAAATAAGGAGGGGGAAATAGTTCAATAACAACTCATTGATATGGAAATGGAACCAATGGAGGTGAACCAAGTCAGTACAGAACTAAAGTTGTATTGAACCATGAATTCTCTTTGGATGTGATGGTGATGGTAATCTAAAGAAGTGGATTTGTTTCTTTCTCAACATTTTTCACTGGTCATTTAAAAATTAAATTTAATGTTCAAAACCATTTCTTGAAGAAGCAAATTGAATATTGTAGAATAATGTATGGGAACATCATGATGCAACTTCATGCCAAAAATGATGCAATGCATGCACCAAAATATTTGATCCTAATTGTTATGGGAAGAAATGGCTTCTTCGTCTATTTGAAATAAAATTTAAACTCCTCTCCAAACATAACACTCGACGTGTATTGAAATTCCATTGCAAGAAAGTATTTACCATGATAAATGAAACCATACTATATTTTATTATTCATAGGATTCCATATCATATATACCTATGATTCATTCATGGGTTCATTATTTTATATATTTATTGTACATATATTTTACAATTTGGGAGCATTTTTTTCCCAAGAATTCGAAGTCTATCTCTAGCATGCCTAAAGTATGGGGAAGAAACTACCATCCCTAAGACAAATACAAACATAGTAAGAAATTACCAACATAAGATGAATGCAGGTTATATGTTAAGAACCAAACATCAATATAGCATAGAAAAACCTCAGGAAAAGTACTCAACGCCTTGAAGAAGAGACAATTTCAGATAATAAGCCTCTTCGAGGGGGAAACCTCCTTTTACCCCACTTAAATGTTCAAGTACAAGAT
>SNQJ01S0154279.1:4295-21539 GCA_010110895.2 Picea sitchensis
AGAATTGCTTTGGGGTTGATCTTAATTGTATCTTGTAACTTTGAGTTTTAAGTATGAGATATTTGAAGTTGACCTATCCATTTCTCTTTTATTACTAATTGTATTACTCTATTAATATTCTTTGATATGATCAAATCATTCTCTCCTATTTCTCACGAAGCAGATATGGATGTGTTTATATATTATTAAAAAGATTGTGTGTGATTTTGATCACAATTTAATTATTATGTTGAAGCCCTCCTTCGATATTTTCTTATTGTAAAAAGACTTTTCTACACATAAAGATCATATCAGGTTATTGAAGAACCATTTTCATATAAATCCAAGAAACAATGATTTGGGGTTTGCTGCCTAGAACACTCCCTAATCTAAGATATTCAAATATATATCTTTTAGCCAAATAGAAGAACCACCTCTCAAAAAATGAAGGGGGACTAAAGTCCTCATGAGATTTTCGTTTCGGTCCTGACGAATTCAAGCGTCAACATGAGGGTCCATTTTTTCTTCAAGTACAATCCAGATATCACCACCAACAATGTCCACCACACTGGCCTGGTCCTAAAGTGGAAGTGGGTCTTACTACATGAGGTAATGAGTCGAGGTATCATGGTATGCATCACTCTGATATTTGAAGCACTTGAGCATGTTGTATTGAATCCTTCTTCATTTCATAACGTTTTCTTGGAAATTATTCTCTTTGCCCTGTTTAAAACTGGGAGGGTGACATAGTTCCCTAGTAAGCTGATTTCCATTTAGGATGGGTTGCTATTGGGGTAATATTTGAAGATTCATCGTATGTTCCCTCCATACTTACCACTTTCCATATTTATTCGTTCCATTTCCCCATATTTTGGGCATTGGTATTGGCTACACGAGGAACGGTTGTACCTTACCTTGTGGGAAGAAGGGGATAAAGGCCCGGAGGGTAAAAGTAGTTGGAAAGAGTTAAAAGCCAATTTTGAAACCTTTGAGATGCTTTTCCTATGGATCCCTAAGAAAGTAGTGAAAATATTCTCAGTAAGAAAAGGGGACGCACAAGATAACATGAACACTCAAGGTGATAGTTGATGGATATGGGGTCTCATCACAAGCTAGCCTATTATGACCATGGACATGTAGAGGTATGACATTACCACCTATATAGTCACCAAGCCAGAGCAATTTCTCTTGGTTGCGTAGCCAAGATAAAGGGGGTCTCATCACGATCCAACCTTCTCATTTCGGTGAACTAATTTGTTGATGAAATTGTCACCTCTGGTCACCAAGCCATGACAATGGCCCTCAACTATTCCCTTGTAGAACACGAGAAAAGATCAAAAGAAATAAAAATAAAAATAAATGGCAATGAATGGGCTTGGAAATAATTGCATCCATGACAAGGTGTATCTCACCTTCCACAAAAGCACCCATAGGTCAGACTCTACATTTCCTTGTTATCACATGCACCCCATGCCCAAATCGTTACCCCATGCCACCTCATACACTTGTATGAATTGGACCAAAATCCACCTAGGAAACACCCCAGACTTAAAGGGGATTATTCCAATAGGACACCCTAAGACCCTCTCCAAACCTAAACTTGTCAAATTGCATAACGTCTTTGAGCATTTGTTTGGGGTTAAGGGGGTTATGATGCACATGTTCAAGTGATTTAATTATTGGATATGATTTACATGTTATGATCCTTGTGACTTATGAAACCCTATAGGGCATAGTTGTTGTCTTTGTAGAACCTTTCCTGGTGGAGAGGAACACATGAAGGAATGATTAGCTCGAAACTTCATAGGGTTCAAATCCCACCGATGAATGTTGATACGCCAACCAAGGGGAATGACAAGGATTGAAGACTTGCACGGGGAGAGAGAAGGATGTTTACTTTGGTGGATATTTGGAATACCTAGATCCAAGGTTTTCATGCCCCTCCCACTTGGACGTTAGCCCTTGGGCACCCTAGACATCATCCAAATATAGGGTTTCATCTTTGGAGGGCATTTATGAGGAAATTGGCATGTGTGGGAAATATTTTATGCCTTTGGAGGCCCAACGATTTGTTCCTTGCCCAATGTTCCACACTTTAGGCCCAACGTCACCCTAGAGGGGCATGATGTCACCCTTGGAGGAATTTCTAGATGCAAATTTATTTCAATTATGTCAAATTTGAATTTTTGTTGTAAACTGGCCAGGTCGACCATTTTTACATAAAAAATTGTCATTCAGACAAGGAGGTATGAAATTTGTTCCCTAGTGGGGTTATTGGTTGAAACAAGGAAGACACATCTCTCTTTTAAGGATTATTTTGGCATTTTGATGCAGGAGCATCTCAAGCGAGCCAGCGCGGAGACAACGAACAGCTGGAAAAGTGCCCAGCAAAAATTTTGAAATATCTTGAACCATTAATGAAACATCAAGTGGAGGCGCATTTGTATAATGTAAATGGACCTTGAGCAATTTTCTCTCGTCCTTAGTAGATAGAAGGCATTTATGGTAGTTAATGCAAGTAGGTAGAATTGAATGTGTAGATTTGACAGTTTTAGAGTGCAAGAGGGAAACAGGATATAGACACCCTCATTGTATATTGTAACATTATTGAGAGAGAGCATAGAGGAGAAGTAGAGAGCTGTGTGAAAGACATCCATGTACAGAAGTTCTGAATTAATACAAGAAAGCTGTGATTCAGGCTCATGGTGTTCATATATTCTCTGTGTATGCATCTTTGAATGTTATGCTCACAATTGTTTTACTCTTTCTGTCATGCAATTTATTTTATGCTATGTATGAATGATTTCTTGTTGAATGTTTGAAATCTGAGAGAAAAGGGTAATTGAATGAGTTTCAATTGTTTCTCTATATAATGCAAGAGTTCCTACAAGGAGTGCAATTGAATTGTCCACAAGGCGTGTGTTGATAAAAGGTTCAGAGGTTTGTCTCTGAAAGATCAGGAGAGATAGCTTTTGTTCTCATTTCCATAGAGGTGCAGTTAGGCACAAGAGCCATGCAAGGAGTGCGCAGGCTGAGTGAAGCCTCAGGGTTGTGAACCTGAGAGAAGAATTTAGAGACTGCTACTGCAGGAGTGCACAGGGTCGAAGGGATTCGAGCACTTGAAAGTGTTTGAAAATCTGCCGCAAGGAGTGCATGCAAGTGTTTTTCTAAAAGATTCAGAGTTGGAGAAGGTTTGAAAGGATCTGAAGTCTTCAAAATTCATTGAATAAAGGTAAAGAGGCCAAGCACCTTGAAATTTAAGGAAGGCATAGCGACGTCGGACCGAAGGAGGATAAATTCTCAAAGAAAGAACGGATGGTCAAAATTCTCTGAAGAGAAATCACGAAGTCCTGTGAGCTATCAGATCTCATAGAGAAGCAGGGGAGTTACCACAAGTACTCCTAAAGGTTCTAAGCTCAGGAGGAGTAGGACCATAGATCCAAGCCATAAGGGTCTTTGGATTTACACATGGATACCTGTATCGGGTTTTTGTGGGTTGAAGTCCCGTAAACTTTGCAACAGGGATCGCGATACCCCGAACCACGAAGTCCCGAAGGCTAAGAGAATGGTGTGGGGCTAGAGGAGTCAGTAAAACAGATAGGTGGAACACTATTGACACGGAGTCAACCTCCGTTGACCGTTTCATAGTTTTACGGAGTGAAGTTTCAAATTCATTGCATTAGGATTCACAATATTGCGAAGTCTGAAGTCCCGACGGAGTAAAGGAGATTTGAAAATTCAACCCCGTGAGCACATCAGAATTTCATAAAATTGGGTTTCGGGAATTGTGGGAGCAAGTTGCTTGACATCACGACCGCCGAAATCACGATAAGGAAAATCCCAAAAAGGAAAGAGGAAGGGTCAACATTGACTTTTTTTCAGGGTTTGGAGATTTGGAGACATTGCACATGAACAACGGATTCGTGGAGGTGCAAAGTCCGGTCTCCTAAGTACAAAGAGGGGATCCCACGAGGATTTGTTGTGGGTGCATATTTTTCAAAAGGAAAATAGAAGAGTTATTTTCGAGAGCTCTTCGGGCCAATGGTAAAGGAAAGATCCTGTGCGCGTGGACCTTCCAACCTGCGGGTTGTGGAGGGGCTGTGTGCGACGTCATTTTGGTATTAGAGCACAGAAAGATTCTTTGCTTTCTGTAGCAGAGAAAAAGAGAATTCACCATGCCGCCAAGGAGAAGGGACAGGAAAACACCCGATCCACCAGAGGAGAGGGAAATGCTGAGAAGAAGGGGCAGGAACATGACTGATCCAGCCATGGAGAGAGAGATGTGTGACTTACGAGCCAAACTCGAAGACATGGAGATAGCACAAAGATACACAGTCAGTGCTGGGGATTTTAGTGATTCTGAAAGTGAGATTGAGGCTGAACATGAAGAAGAAGTTGCAGTCGAAGATGCAACAAATGAGCGTTTGATCATAGCTATTGCAAGAATGGGTGCAAGAGAGAAAATGGAAATTCCAGTTTATGAGGGAAATATGCATCCAGAGGAGCTTCTAGACTAGATTAGAGCTCTGGACACATACTTTGACTATGAAGATGTCGAAGAGGACAAGAAAGTCAAGCATGCTGTCACAAGGTTAAAGGGACATGCAACATTGTGGTGGGATGAAATACAAGATGACAGACGCTATAAAGGCAAGCAGAAGATTAAGAGCTGGGATAGAATGATCATGAAGATGAAGGTGAAATTCATCCCTAGAGATTACCAGATCACTCTGTTCATGAGGATGCAGAACCTGAGGCATAAGCTGATGATAGTGAAAGAATATACTGAAGAATTCTACAGGCTAAACATCAGGGCAGGTCATCGGGAAAGCGATGATGAAAAGGTTTCCAGATACCTAAATGGCCTGAGATATGACATTCAGGATGAGATGAGAATGGTAACCATCCAAATGGTGGAGGATGCTTATCAGATAGCTCTAAAAGTTGAAGAGAAACTGAGTCGAAAGCAGGGTCAGAGAGGCCAAGGCAGAAGTTAGCCCAGAGGCAAATCAATTGCCCAGGATAAATATCAGAAGCCCAAGGAGGACTGGAAGAAACCTCAGTCTCAAAATGAGAGAGGTGGATGATCACAGCGAGGGAAATATGCTGAACAGAAAGGGAAACATACTGAACAAAGAGGAGATTATGATGATAATAATATAATTCCTTGTACTAGAGGTAGAGGAAGAGGAAGAGGTGGAGTAATAATATGCTTCACATGTGGAAAGAATCGACACAAGTCTTACGAGTGTCCATACAAAAATAAGGAGAGTGGAGAATCTCACATCACCGAAGCACAGAGGCGAGAAGTTGAGATAGAGGACGCTGAAGGCGGAAGATTGTTGATGATGCGAAAAGCTCTTTTGACACCAGAGAAGGAGGTGGAGAGTTCGTTCCAAAGAACCAAACTTTTCCGGATTTCTTGCAAGACCAAGGACAGGGTATGCAAGGTCATTGTGGACAGTGGTAGCATAGATAATCTCATTTCTACAGAGATGGTAGAAAATATGGAGCTGGAGACGATTAATCATCCAAGCCCATACAGAATTTCGTGGCTACAAAAAGGACATCAGGTAACTGTCACTAAACAATGTTTAGTTGAATTTAAGATAGGAGGATATAATGATAAGATGTTATGTGATGTTATTCCCATGGATGTTTTTCATATATTGCTAGGTATACCATGGCAATATGACAGGAATGTGATTCATGATGGGAGAATGAACACATACACCCTAGAGAAGAATGGGAGGACTCACATGTTGCTTCCAATTAAAGATAAGGAGGTGAAACCAGAAGTAAGAAACATTGTACTTCTCATGAGTGGGAAGGAACTTATTATAGAGGTTAAGAAGAAAGAGGAACCACAATTCATTGTGGTCAGGAAACCGAAGATTGTTTTGACTAGCACAAAAGTAGATGATTTACCAGAAGAGATTCAGGAACTGCTGGAAGAGTTTGCTAACATAGTAGTGGACGAACTACCTCGTTCGTTGCCACCAATCAGAAGTGTGAGTCATCATATTGATCTCATACCCGGAGCCAGTTTACGAAATAAAGATGCATATAGATTAACGCCGCAAGAGAATGATAAAGTCAAAAGACAAGTCCAAGAGTTGTTGGACAAAGGTTTGGTCAAAGAAAGCTTGAGTCCATGTGCTGTGCCGATAGTACTCAGTCCGAAGAAAGATGGAGGCTGGAGGATGTGTACTGACTCAAGAGAGATTAACAAGATAACCATCAGGTACAGATTTCCATTGCCAATGATGGATGATCTGATGGATTTCTTGAGTGGAGCAAAGTATTTTTCAAATATTTATTTGAAAAGCGATTATCATCAAATCCACATGAGAGAAGGTGATGAGTGGAAGATAGCCTTCAAAACCAATGAAGCATTGTATGAATGGCTTGTTATGCCATTTGGCTTAAAAAATGCGTCGAGTACCTTCATGAGGTTGATGAACGAAGTCCTAAGAGAGTTCATCGGAAAATTTGTCATTGTGTATTTGGATGACATACTAGTTTTCAGTAAAACAGTGGCAGAGCATCTGAAGCATTTGGCTACAGTGATGCAGAGACTACAGAAGGAGAAGTTGTTGATAAATATGAAGAAATCCTAATTTATGGAGACAAAGCTCATGTACTTGGAACTTGTTATTTCTGCATATGAGTTGAGGATGGATCCAGATAAGGTGGCGGTAATCAAGAATTGGCCATCACCGAAGAATATCTTTGATGTGAGAAGTTTTCATGGATTGGCTAGTTTCTACCAAAAATTCAGTAGGAATTTCAGTGGAATTAGTGCACCGATGATGGACATAGTGAAGAAAAGACACAAGTCTTTTCACTAGACAGAAGAGGCTGAAAAGAGTTTTAATCTATTGAAGAGGAAAATTACGGAACAACCAATTCTGGTGTTGTTGGATTTCCAAAAGACATTTCAAGTGAAATGTGATGCAAGTGGATTTGCAATAGGGGCAGTCTTGAGTCAGGAAGACAGGCCGATAGCATACTTCAACGAGAAGATGATTGAAGTGAAAGTAAAGTACTCCACTTATGATAAGGAGTTCTATGCTATTATACAGGCATTGAAAAAATGGAGACATTACTTGATCCTGAAAGAGTTTGTCTTATATAGTGACAATCATGCATTGTAGTTTGTGACTCAACAGGAAAATTTGAATCAGAGACATGTTAAATGGGTTGAGTATATGCAGAATTTCACTTTTGTGATTAAACATATTTATGGTACTGCTAACAAAGTTGTTGATGCTTTGAGCAGGAAGTGTTTGCTATTGCAGGAGTGCAGAGTCAAAACGTTGGGTTTTGATGATCTCAAGAACATGTATAGAGATGATCCATATTTTCAGGAGGTGTACGAAGAAGCTGGGAATCCAATTCTCAGAGATAGAAGCCAATGGACAGAATACATGATCCAAGAAGGATTACTGTTTAAAGGTAATCAGCTGTGTATTCCGAAATGCTCCATGAGGGAGAATTTGCTGAAGGAGAAACACCGTGGAGGATTAGCAAGGCACTTTGGTCATGAAAAGACGTTCGCAAAGTTGAATGAGTCATATTTTTGGCTGGGAATGCGAGCAGATGTCAAGAGATTCGTGGACAGATGCAGAATTTGCCAGCATTCGAAGGGAAGGAAACAGAATGAAAGGTTTTATCAACCATTTCCAATTCCCGAGAGGCCATGGGATGCAATCAGCATGGATTTCATATTGGGGTTGCCAAGAACACAAAGAGGATTTGACTCAATATTTGTGGTGGTGGATAGATTTTCCAAGATGGCACACTTTATTCCATGTCAGAAGACCAATGACGCAACTCACATTGCGAACCTGTTTTTCAAAGATGTCATTCGACTTCACGGTTTGCTAAGGAGTATAGTTTCAGACCGAGACACCAAGTTCATAGGACACTTCTGGAGGACCCTATGGAAGAAGCTAGGCACTGAACTGTCTTTTAGTTCGGCTTATCATCTTCAAATGGATGGACAGATAGAAGTGGTGAATAGAAGTCTAGGAGACTTGTTGAGGAGCCCGGTGACAGAATACCATAGCCAGTGGGACAACATATTACCACAGGCAGAGTTTTCTTATAGCGACTCAGTTAACAAGAGCACAGGGCAGAGTCTGTTTCAGGTTGTCTAAGGCATGCATCCGAGAGGAATTTCTGAATTGAGATATTCAACAGACTGCGACTAGGAGCGCTAGTGCAGAAGATTTCATAGAGGCGATGAAGGAACTTCACAGCCAGGTGAAGGAGCAATTTCAGAATTCAAGTCAGGAATATAAACGCAGAGCAAACCAACATAGGAGACAACTTCAATTTGAGGTTGGTGATTTGATTATGGCACATTTGAGAAAGGAAAGGTTCTCGAGAGGAACATATAATAAGCTGAAGATGAAGAAAATCGGACCATGTAGGGTCTTGAAGAAATTTGGGGTGAATGCTTACGAGATTGAATTACCCGATGGGATCGAAATTTCTCCGATATTCAATATCTCAGATTTGTACCCATATAAAGTTGAGGAAGCAGGGATAGGAACTTAGCAGCCAATGATCCAGTGGACAAAGCAGATGCCAGTTGCAGATAAGCCGCAGATGGAGCGCATACTGGATAAAAGAGTGAGCAAGAGGACCAGGCGAAAGAAATACTTTGAGTATTTTGTCAAATGGAAGGGCCATCCAGTTGAAGATGCCAGTTAGGAGAGTGAATCATAGATCCAGAAGCATGGAAAAACAGTGTGTGAGCTCATGGATAGGAGCCCATGAAATTTTTCAATCCCGAGAGTATGATGCAGGAGCATCTCAAGCAAGCCAGCGCGGAGACAACGGACTACTGGAAAAGCACCCAACAAAAATTTTGAAATATCTTGAACCATTAATGAAACATCAAGTGGAGGCACATTTGTATTATGTAAATGGACCTTGAGCAATTTTCTCTCATCCTTAGTAGATAGAAGTCATTTATGGTAGTTAATGCAAGTAGGTAGAATTGAATGTGTAGATTAGACAGTTTTAGAGTGCAAGAGGGAAACATGATATAGACACCCTCATTGTATATTGTAACATTATTGAGAGAGAGCATAGAGGAGAAGCATAGAGTTGTGTGAAAGACATCCATGTACAGAAGTTTTGAATTAATACAAGAAAGCTATGATTCAAGCTCATGGTGTTCATATATTCTCTGTGTATGCATCTTTGAATGTCATGCTCACAATTGTTTTACTCTTTCTGTCATGCAATTTCTTTTATGCTATGTATGAATGCTTTCTTGTTGAATGTTTGAAATCTGAGAGAAAAGGGTAATGGAACAAGTTTCAATTGTTTCTCTATCTAAGCAAGAGTTCTTGCAAGGAGTGCAGTTGAATTGTCCACAAGGAGTGTGTTAACAAAAGGTTTAGAGGTTTGTCTCTGAAAGCTCAGGAGAGATAAATTTTGTTCTCATTTCCATAGAGGTGCAGTCAGGCACAGGAGTCATGCAAGGAGTGCGCGGGCCGAGTGAAGCCTCAGGGTTGCGAACATGAGTGAAGAATTTAGAGACTGCTACTGCAGGAGTGCACAGGGTCGAAGGGATTCGAGCACTTGAAAGTGTTTGAAAATCTTTCGCAAGGAGTGCGTGCAAGTGTTTTTCTGAAAGATTCAGAGTTGGAGAAGGTTTAGAAGGATATGAAGTCTTCAAAATTCGTTGAAGAAAGGTAAAGAGGCCAAGCACCTTGAAAGTTAAGGAAGGCGTAGCGATGTCGTACCAAAGGAGGACAGATTCTCAGAGAAAGAACGGTCAGTCGGAATTCTCTGAAGAGAAATAGTGAAGTCCCATGAGCCGTCAGATCTCACAGAGAAGCAGGGGAATTACCACAAGTACTCCTAAAGGTTCTAAGCTCAGGAGGAGTAGGACCGTAGATCCAAGCCACAAGGGTCGTTGGATTTACACGTGGATACCTGTATCGGGTTTTCATGGGTTGAAGTCATGTAAACTTTGCAACAGGGATCGCGATACCCCAAACCGCAAAGTACCGAAGGCTAAGAGAACGGTGTGGGGCCAGAGGAGTCAGTAAAACAGACAGGTGGCACACTATTGACATGGAGTCAACCTCCGTTGACCGTTTTGGAGTTTCGTGGAGTGAAGTTCTGAATTCATTGCATTAGGATTCACGATATTGCGAAGTCTGAAGTCCCGATGGAGTAAAGGGGAGTTGAAAAGTCAACCCCGTGAGTGCATCGAAATTTTGGAAAATCGGGTTTCGAGAATCGCGGGAGCAAGTTGCTTGACATCACGACCACTGGAATCGCGATAAGGAAAATCTTGAAAAGGAAAGAGGAAGGGTCAGCGTTGACTGTTTTTCGGGGTTTGGAGATTTGGAGACACTACGCGTGAACAACAGATTCGCGAAGGTGTGAAGTCCGATCTCCTAACTACAAAGAGGGGATCCCACGAGGATTTGTTGTGGGTGTAGATTTTCTGAAAGGAAAATAGAAGAGCTATTTTCGAGAGCTCTTCGAGCCAGTGGTAAAGGAAAGATCCTGTGTGCGTGGACCTTCTGACCTGCGGGTTGTGGAGGGGTTGCGTGCGACGTCACATTTGGAAAATTTTTATGAAGTTTTGTGGCAATATTGCATGGTTTTACATGATTATTCTTGGTGCAAGTAAGTAGATTTTTACTCTGTCATTATTAATGGTTATGGTACTGGTTTTCTTGCTCATACAAGATTATGAAATTGCATGTTTTAATTAAATCCTTGAAGTAAGAAACTTAAGGTTCTACTTTCTTTTCTTCTTTTCTTTTCCAAGCTTCATAGAATTGATCTAATAACTAGTGAAACCTTAGGGCCCTAAAGTGATAGCTCCATTGAGGTCTTCATCTAGCTATTGTGCCTAATTTAATTTTCATCCATAAACTCTTCAAGAAGAAGGAGGGGCCTAGAATTTCCTACATCCTAGCTTCCTCTCTTCTTAAGGTCAAGAAGCCTAGGAGGACTTAAGGTGCTATTCCTCCTAGGTCTTTTCCCCTCTCAAATTGTGTGCATTATCATTTTCTACCATCCCTAGAGAGAGCCTCCAAACTTGACTCAGCCTTACTATTGTTACTAACACTGCTACAACCATTATATAGAAACCCATTTTAGTTTACAAGCTAACTAAATTAACCCAGAAAATTGCATGAAGCAAAGTACTATCAACTAGAGTTAAAGTGTGCATAAATTTCTTTTTACAAAGTGCACTTCTGAAGGTTTCTTGTAGCTATCATCACTCTTGTTTTGCTATTGTTACAGTTATTTGGGACAACTTGTTAAAACTCATTAGCTGGTTGATAAATCTCTAGAATTTTTACTAAGCAGATCACTATCAATAAATGCTAAAGGAGTGTGTTTAACTACCTTACAAAAGTACATTTCTGAAATCTATTTGTTGTTGTCATAACTATTAATTTGCTATTGTTATAATTACATTTGACAACCCCTTAAAGTCATTACTTGACTTGTATTAATCTAGAAATTGTAAGTGGCAAAGGTACTATCTTTTTTTGTTTGTTTGTTAGTTTGTCCGTGACATATGGGACTAACCTGTGGCTAAGAAACCACGACTCAGGGGCATCAAAAATCACCTGGGGATTGCACCCAGTCTGAGCCACACCAACCCTTAACATGGATGGATTTTTTTGACCCCGCAGGTTTCGAACCGGTGACTTTAACATCAAGGAGTGTCTTAACAGAACACTCTGTCACTGATTGTTCTACACCTCGGGGACTAAAGGTATGCGAGCATGGCCTAGTTAAGCTTTGTTCCATGACTAGACCACGTCCTTGCTCGAGTTTGAGCACAAGACCTGACCTTCGTTGCAAGAACGAATTTACCATCCAGTCGCCTCCGCCGACCTTAAGTGGCAAAGGTACTATCATTGCATAGTCATTATATCTCTTTATTTTTCATCATAAGTTGCAATTTCTGGATATATATATTGTTGCTACTATATATTTTTTTTCATATATATATATACATTTATCTTTTTTTTCATGTATATAATTGTTTGGTAGCATACTTTTTTTTAAGTCACTGACTGAAAGCATTGATATCATTGGTTATTATATAATGTTTGTTTTTTATTTGGTATAGGGCAGGTATCATTCACCTTATTTCCCCTTGACCCCTTTAACATAATCGTACCAAGTGACTTCATTCATTTGAGTGACCTAGAGAGAGGGGTGGTATTACCTTGTTCTATCCTCCTTTATCAACCCACTAGGTCCTGGGATGTCTCCCTTGGAGTAGAGTTATCTTCCTCCTAAATAGAAAATGGCATCTTGTTGGGGTGACAGTAACATGATTACTCTCATGTTATGCCAATCTTGGCCTACTTACCTTTAGGCTTTGGGAATGTCAAAAAGTAACAAAAGTGGTTTCATAGAACATTTTAGATTTTTTAACAAGCATTCCATAGTTGGTAATTTATGATGCAGGGTATTTTAATCTTTGAATTTATGAGTTCATTCCTTTCACAAACTAATCACTATAGTTGTTGTTGATTGCATTTGTCACACGCCTATGGATCCTTGATAAAAAATAACTAAGGATGATGCAGGGAAAATATTTGGTTCCACTTTATACAAGAATCTTGTAGGTTAACTGATTTATCTGGCCATTACTAGACCTAATATATGTTATGCAGTTAGGAAGGACAAGCGGCTTCGCTCTGTAAATGCCAAATTTGAATAATAAAAAATTCATTTTAGTACGCCTGATGAGCCAGCCTGGGACCCCATAAAAAATAGATTTACTCGTAAGCCTCTGTGGCCTATGCCACCTATTCATAACTGATGCTACTGAAATCAGTGATTCCGGTGGATTAACAGTCCTTGGTTAACACGAAACTAGGAAATTGGTTCAAACCGAATAAACCCTAGCCCCGTGTCCCATTGGACCATACTCAGCCTTGTTTTAAGTGGATTCCAACCCTACAAAGGATTGAGAATATGAAGCCTAAAGCAAACTCCAAAAGGACAGGGAATCTCTCGTTACCCTACCCTACCTACTATCCCTATTAGTTGTTGATTGCATGAGAAAAAGATGAAGCTAACACCTTAAAATATTTTTCAATTTCTAATTCAAAATTATATATTTATGATTCAAAAGTTGAACAAAATATTAGAATGAAATTATATATTTATGATTTAAAAGTTGAACAAAATATTAGAATATATTGTGTGAGTGAAGTTGTCAAAATTGTTATTTAATAATTTTGTAAGTGGAGTTGTCAAAAATGTTATTTAGCGACTTTGATAGGAATTTTTTTAGACATCCCATACAAAATATAAATAAGCTTGACATAATTTAAAATATAATTATAAAACATAAATAAGCTTTATATTATTTAAAATTTAATTAATATTAATATTATTTAAAATTTAATTAAAATTAACATTATCCATACTTGTTGAGAAAATTATTATGAATCCAAAGCGATGTCAAAGTAACCCTGCCACTGTCATAAATTTGAAGATATCTCGTACAAAACTTAATTAACATAAAAAGATTTATCAAAGAGAATATTATTAGTCCACCATTACTATGAACAATTTTTTTTATAACACAAACAATTTCTTGGGTTGGCCGGAGTGGAACTAAGATCATTCACTATCAAGTAATCGACCATGACTATGAACAAATTTTTTTTTAACACAAACAAATCCTTTGATTGATAGGAGTGGAATTAAAACCATGTAATATGTAATAATTTTAGTATAATTTATATGTAATAATCTTGTGTCCCTTGTGCGGCCCTTATTCCTTTCAACGACCTTTTCTTGCATTCAATTTTTTTAGCATGCCATAACTATGGAGATTACCAGGTATCCCTCTTTCCATGTGAATTATATATATATATATATATATATATATATATATATATATATAATTCTAGTTTTTGTAGCTCTCGTTCCTTAGACTTGTTCCTTAGAATTATATATATATATATATACAGTGATCCCAGTGCTGCTAATTCCTTAGACTTATAGCAAGTCAAAGTAGCTTGACTTCATATTAAAAGCTATAGTCCCTGATGAGGCAGGGAGTAAAAAGGATATTAGCTACGGCGATCATCATTGAAAATTATGATAGATAATAATTGATTAGCACAGTTACTCAAAATTGTGGCTAATGAATGTCGAAAGGGGTAGATAGAAAATGAAACGTATAGCCAGAAAATGAAACGTATAATCAGAAAATTAGCGTCTACAGCCAGCACAATCAATGTGCTAAATCTAAAGTTTAATCATTTAAACGTGGCAATCATATAGTGGTACAGTGATTTGGGAAAACGACTAAGATCATAGTGATTTGGGAAAACGACTAAGAATATGCCAGCATCTTCAATGGTTAGCCATCAGATTAGAATTTTAAATTAAAAGGTGATTAATTGTGCTCATTGTTCATCATTTCTACCACAATGCAAAGCCCCTATCATTTTTACCATGTAAATCCATTAAGTTTTATAATTATGTATGAACAGAAATCAATTAATGAAATAGAATTGTGGTAATGCATTAGGTTTTATAATTATGTATGCACAGAATTCAATTAATGAAATATAATTGTGGTAATGCATTAGGTTTTATAATTATGTATGCACAGAATTCAATTAATGCAATAGAACCGTGGCAGTCCATTAGGTTTTAGAATTATGTATTTAATAAATTATTTTTTGAATTTCACAAATAGGAAAAATAGAAAAAACTTATACCGGGATAATTAAGTCACATTGATTTTGACGGACCAATCAACAATTCGATTTAAAAAATTAAAATACTACAAAAATTATTTTAGTTTAGTTTTTTATAAAAATATGTTTAATATAATTAAACACAAAACTTTTCAAATCTTTTATCAAAACTTGCTAACCAATAACAAATCAAAGTAGGTTGACTTCATATTGAAAGCTATAGTCCTTGACGAAGCAGCGAGTAAAGAGGATATTAAAAAAATCAACAATGTCGTTGCTACCACTATCATTATTGAGAAATTATGATAGATAATAATAAGTTCAATGATGAATAATATTAAGTTAAATATCGTTTCTCTTTTACTTTAAATATGTTGTTGTCATTATCACCATTGTGTTAGTCGTTAACATCGTAAACTTATCATGAATAACAATACGTTAAAAGTTTTTTTGTTTTGATTTTTTTTTCAATTTAAAAGAATAAATATTAATAAAATAAATTATTTATTAAAAAAATATTCAATTTATTAAACTTTAAATTTTATTTAAATAATAATAAAAATTTTAATTTTAACCAACAAATAAATCTCGTCATGAAATTGAGAAAAAAATAAAGCACCTATATGAAACTAAGTTTTTTCAAAAAGAAATGCCACCTTCTCATCTAAGAAAAGGTGGACAAGGAAATGCATAATTTCAAAATCATTAGGCACTTATACTTGTATTTAAAGATAAAACCAACGATGAACCATGAAAATAAGTTTTTCTAAATACATTAAACCACATTTAATTAATTATTATTAAATGAATAAAAACATAAATAGATAAATAGTATGGTATTATTCTCTTCCAAACTATTTATCCTATTCATTGAACTAGGATGTAATCAAACAATCTTCCAAACTATTTATCCTATTCATTGAACTAGGATGTAATCAAACAACAAGGTAAAAATAATTTCAAATTCAAATTCTACTATTTAAACAATATATTGAACTAAATATTAAAATAGTTTTTAGAAAATATTAGTAAAGTGAAATAAATGAAAATTATAAAAATTTACTAAACTAGAATATAGATGGTGGTAACCATTTTCACATCATTGAAGGATTTTAAGGAGATCAACTTGAGAATACATCACAATGTTTATAGGGATATTAAATCTAGTGATAAATCATTATCACCATAGTGAAACAGATGAACTAATTAACCAAAAAAGGTATGTTAAGAGTTTCATAAAACAAATGGTGTGAGATGGTGACAAAACGATGTGAATAAAACTATTTTACAAAAAAAAAAAAACTGAAATCAAGCACTAGTGAATTTTGTGACAACGTTGGTGCCTTATGAGACAATGTTCTTGGGGAGATACCCCAGAAGAACCAATCTTATAGTATTGTGAATCTCCTAGGAAGTAATGGTGGGATTCTTGTTGTACTAGACAAGTCTCCATGTCTTATTGGTGGGAAATATTGATATTGACAAGAACATTCTTGAGAACATTGAAGATATAGATCTTACAAGTCTCATTCGATGCTTATTTTTGTTTTTCTTGTCTCCTCATTCGTTGGGTAGCTTCTTCTCACCCTTGATAATGGGACATTTTTCTAACATAGGCTTATGTTGAGCTTTGATGGCATTGCTCGTCATTAAGAATACGAAAAAACAAAAAAAATACCATGAACAAACCAAAACACACAAATACCTCAAATTCCTCCACAAATGAATTTGATTAAAGAAAAATGCATTGGATATTTGAACTAAGTAGCGTGTTTTTAGAAACATATTGGAACTGAGTAGAGTGTTTTTAGAAACATATTGGAGCCAAACCAGAGGTAGGTGATTACAATGTTTTGAATTTTGAATTTGAAATAAAGCATCATATCACATTTAATGATCTACATTGCAAACGAACTAAGCCATCCCAAATGGTGAAGGTGGTGTTAACGATGCGAGGGAACCAATGGAAGATTGATGGTCGGAAAATACCTAAGAGAGAAGGGCCAAATTGTTGGCCCTTTAGACTACATCGATTCATATCATTTGCATTTGCACGAAGTATTGACCAGGAGAAAATACCAAAAGTAATTCTTTCTTGGATTTTGTGAGCACACTGTATTAATTAGAGATAATGGTCGAGCAAGCCTAGTAAAAAAATTTCTTTTGTTCTATTTGGCAATGGATTATAACATACAAATAATCTCTTTCATCTTCTAATTTTGAGAGTGGATAATAACAAAGAAAATGGTAGGTGTTGTTTGCGAATGGATAATCAAACATAAATAATGTATCATTTATGGTAGCTAAATTAGTGAAGAAAGGTGTGGAAATTTGTTATTTTATATAAAATTTTAGTTGATAGGTTACATTGAATAGATAGATTGATAAAGAAAGTTATGCAAATTCATTAATTTTATTATGAATTTAGTTGGTATAAGTATTGATTAGAAAATAAAGAAGAGGTTGGAGAAATCCACCTGGACATTATTATTAGAAGAAAGGTGTGGAAACTTGTTTGTTCTCTATAGAATTT
>SNQJ01S0154280.1:0-22623 GCA_010110895.2 Picea sitchensis
TATAGAGTAAATAAGTGATGAACAAATGAACAATCATACACATACACAGTACACCATTGTTTTACATGGAAACCCAAATCAGGAGAAAACCACGTAATTCTTTTTCTTATATGTCTTGAAGAATTAAATTCATTAGAAGCACCAATTTCCTTTGTTTTCCAGCTGCAACTGGAAGGAGGCTCCAACCCCCTAGTTTCTCAGGCTACAACCTAAGGGAAGCTCCAACTCACAAATTCTTTTGCTACAACCAGAAGGAGACTAAAACCCCCAATGTTCTCCGACTACAACTGGAAGGTGGGTACAACCACCTGTCCTTGCCCCGTCCTGCCTCCCTGAAGTAGAAGTAGAATGATGGAACCACTGTCACACTATCAATGTGAGATATACCACTGTAAACCTGTACCAATAAATTTGAACCATGCATCAACATGTACCTCAACTTGTAATCAACTTGTACTATAAGCAAGTGCATCAACCATGCACCAACCTGTAATCAACTTGCAATCAACATGTACCATAAACAAGTGCATCGACCATGCACCAATATGTAATCAACCTGTACCATAAACAAGTGCATCCAACAATGTACCAATTATGTACCAATAATGTGTCAATTACTCATCAACTATGACTCATCAATATGTACCAACATCATCAACTATAAACCTCATGTGTGTGCGCTAACTCATCAACTACTTGTCTCAACCATGTACTCAACATGTACCACAACCAAAATCCCTCATCAATTTCATCATCAAAATATGATTTTTATCTCTATAATAGACCTGGTGTATATGATCACATTCCTTCAAACCTTCCTTAACTTTAAAAACAAGAGACTACCATTTTCATCAAACTTTTCTTTAGTCTCACATGCCTAGTTTTGGATTAGTCAACAACCCTAAATTGAAGTAATCATAACTTTGAACCTATAATGTATAAAGATACGAAAATGATACACAATGTTAGTCAGTGTTTTTTATTCAATTCCTCCAAGTTTCACTACTTGGAACCTCTCATAAAAGGAGTTATAGAAAAAATGGCATACCTTGTTGATTTCTAGCTTATTCTAGAGAGAAACATTGTAGAGCGTTCTCCACACAAAATATTTGATGAATTGATCTAACAGCATTGAAACACATACTACATACCCTAACCAACACATTTGGTATCACTTAATTTGGTTTTTTATGAAGAAGTTATGATGTTTTACGAAGCACACGATTTTGACTAGTTTCAGGGATGACCACAAACCCTATTTTCCACGGTGTAACTCCCAAAATAAAACGACCACAAGATGAATTTTTTACCACAGATACCCGGATATGTTTTATCACTTTTCATCAATTTCATGGTATGAATCATTATATAAAAAAGTTATAGAAAATGGTGAGATGACACATAAATAACATACTAGAAAGCACCATCAAAATTTATCCTTCAGCATTTTGGCCTTATTTTGTTCACCTTCACTCAGAATTATGGTTTATATATACATGGTTACCTAAGACACATATATATATTCAATATTCCCAAGTTTTATTCAAATGAAGAGCCTTGCCCTCTTATTTATACTCTCAAAGTAGCTTCCTTAAAAAACATCTTCTAGTGAGTCATGGCCACTTTCCTTATTTTGAGGTTGGGTCCCTTCTAATTTCTCCATTAAATTTATTATTGAAATAATTTATTTTGTATTCACTTTGAATTATAATACACTCATCCGCACTTCCTTTGTATTTATCACCAAATCTCTTAAACCACTTTGATTACTTTGACCTTTGGGGCTTCTAGGTGACATATGGGGTCCTCCAACTTAGTAAAGGCCATTAACTCTCAAAGCGTGAGGAGTTATGTGACGTATACATACCAGAAATGGAATGACATGTAATATCCATATAGAATAGTATTATCTGAAAATGCTCATAACTCATGCTCGTTACCCATCAAACAAACTTTGGGTCCATTACCCAAACACAGGGTCTCAACTTCTCATGGCCATAACTCTCTAACCGTGAGGAATTGTGGCGTTCCACATACCACGAATGACATGACAAGAACTATCCATATAGGATATTTTACCTAATAAATTCACTTTCCTTCATCTCATTTTCCACAATTAAGCATGGTTCTCTTACTCTACAAAGTGTTTTCGAGTGAGAGATTTCACCATAAAGGACCACTTTGAGTTCATCCATATTGCTTCTTATCAACCATGACAAAAAATAATGGTCATATTTACATCAAACAATATTGGGTCCGTGCCAAACCTTTATGCTGGAGATTTCTTCAAGGGTTGACATCAATGAAAACCAACCCTTAATCAACAATTAAAACATATGCACACAGAACTCTTACTGAAGCTTAATATATAAAAAGCGTGGAGCAGAGACAAATACGCTATATAAATGCAAGGATTCACACTAAAAAAGTAGTAAACATATACATACAACAAATACATCATGATACCCATAAGTATACAGACATCTATTATCATGCATAGGATAAACCCATAAAATGACACGTGAATAACAACATGTAATTTTATCACATAAATGACACTTATCTTTGTGAGAATATCACCAACTATGTGAAGACCTTCCATGAACCTCCTAACCTTAGACCACACTGTTCATAATATCAACAGTAGGTCACCCTCTAGTTGGGGCTCAAACTCCACCAGAGGAAAAAGACTTCTAGAGACAAGATAAGGTCTAATGCTCAATATAATTGCTCTGTCCTAGGTACCTGTTGTTGCAATTAGCCCACAATCCCTCATTCTCCACATGCTCGTCCCGCGAAAGTGGTCCCCTTCTCTTCTCAAAAGTCCTCGGTTGCCCCACTTCACTTCCATGGCTTCAACAACAGGCTGGATAGGAAGTCTGAGAGCACTGTAGTTGGGACCTTGGAAATCAATCTAACATTCTCTCACTGAAAGGTGATCACGAACGACAACATGCCTCTTCAATATCCCATGGGCACGACAACCCGCTTCTTCAATCACTGCTCCCAAGCTACTTGATTACCCAGCAGAGGCTCTGGATATCGATTCGGTGGAGTCATGAAAATACAAATGATAGCTCAATGGCTGCCAATACTCTTGGATGATTGTTTGTATATCTCGGTGATGGATGAATCAGGGGAAATATGATGGTCTGAATAATGGATATTTCCCAAAATGAACTAAGTCCAAAATATGTATGCATTCCCCAACTTGACACTTGTCATGTTGGAAGCTACTGACCCACTTGGCCCAACTTTAGATCTTCGGATAAAATAATTATCCATGCTGCTGATTTAATAAATATTAATATAATATTCATGATTAGCCCTTCCTTTCCTAACTGGTAGTTTTAGTCCCCCATCTCTTTTTATCATGTGGTGGTCTATGCAATGATGTATTTTTATATTAAATATGAGATATGTACCATGGCCCTTTAGCCTTTAACATCTAGGCTCTTAGGCATAATAATGGCTTATAATCATCCTAGATTATAATACTGGCTCAGTAGCCTATGAAACATATCAGATACACAAGGCTCTCTAGCCTCTACATCATGCACATTTAATATCTTTATGCGATATCCTTGAATGTACACACTTCCTCATTTTACTATGCAATACATGCGCGGCATACTATGCCATGAAATGTGCATACCAAAATGATAACAAATCAGCTCACCGGCTTATGTAGTTTTGTATTTACATTTTCAATTGGGTTAGGTATGCATATTACAATCCCCTGCCCTTATTTATGCATCGTCCTCGGTGCATCATATACTCATGTACAAATAAATTTCAAATCCTAAAGATCTTGAGGTATTCTTCGCATTGTGTTTAATAACCACCCGGTATTCCAATAGAATATGAACACCTTTAGTAAATGCTCACATAAGTATATCAAAGATAAACACACCAATGTTTCACATGGTAAGACCCCTACGGGGAAACATCCTGGCTTGACCAACCGCGACCACTTGGAGCACTTTAATGCAAAAGATGGAGAGTTTTTACAAGAGAGAGTTTCTCACAATTGATCATCAGCAAATGACCCTCCATGCTCTTTAAATAGAGATCATGGACCAATCAAATCGTTAAGCCAAAGATCAATGGCCATTAAGATTGAGTATAGAACCGTCGGATCACTCTATGTCGAGATATATCGTGACCATCAGATTTCTAACTACAAATGCATACTAATGCATACTAAATAAACACTAAGAAACACACTAGTTTACCTAACGTGAGAATAGACCAAGTAGATCTTACTAACTCCTAAGTGTGTAAATATATCCTAACATCCTTAAGAACAACTTGGGATTAAGTTGAAGTTTATAATAGTGACACAATAGGAAGAAGGAATGAGCATTAGAGCCTATCCCCATAATGACAACTTCATGAACTCCTAACATAAGTGAAGTTTTCCAAACTTCACTTTTATCAGAGACACCTGAAAATACGCAACTTGATCTTCACATGTAGGGCAAAGAGCACTTCAATAACTTGATCATGAATGATATTTCAGATTAAGTGCATGTGTGTGGCTTCGATGTGTTTTCTCGTTGATGTTGAACTAGGTCTTTGGCAAGCGTGGCGCTGATTGTCACACACCAAAGGCTGGTCGGATATGATCTTTGGAGATCCAAATTACGAAAGATCTGTCGAAACCCACAGGGCTCACGACTTACATTCTAGATGCTCAAGTGCTATGCTTATGCTAAATAAAGTGCAATAGCTTGTTGTTTCTTACGAATCTGAGTGGTAGGTCCTGTACCAAGGCTAAAAGCATAACCTGGAGTAGACTACGATCATTAGGGTTGTCGGCCCAATCTAAATCAATGAAACAAACCAATAAAGGAGTCCCCACGAGATGTAATGTATCTCGGCCGGGTGTACCACATACATAGTGAAGTATCCTTTAGCTTCTTTCCAATGGATTTCATGGGGTGTTGCATATATTGGGCAACAAGACCAATAGTAAAGGAAATATCGGGATGAGTATGGTCAAGTATAAGGGTTTATCAACTAACTAACGATATGAATTGGCATGAACGGAGAAATCGCAATTGGCCAATCGACTCCAAACTAAGAGGGAGAGAGGGGTTGGTTTACAATCATCCATGTAGAAGCGACGAAGAAGGTCTAAGCAAGGTATTGGGAAGAAAAATTCCTTCATTGCTTTGCAAAACTTGGAGACCAAGAAGGAAATAGTGCAAAATAGCCTAAGTCTATCATTCAAATTTCTTCTTAAAGTGGCTTTCACATGGTTTAAAAGTTTGAGTCACTACCAATAAAGATAAGTTCATCAACATAAGGACAAGGATTATGAGATGGCTTCCTACTTTCTTGGTATAGACATTGGATCAGAATGGCATCTAGAGGAGAATCCAATGGCAAAAAGAAAGCTATCCATTTGGCATACCAAAGTTGGGAGATTGCTTGAGACCATAAGATATTTCTTGAGGCGACAAAAAAAGACTGGGGGTCGTGCGGACATAGCCAAGGGTTGTTCCATGTATATTTCTTCTTTCAAATCTTCATGCAAGAAGGGCAGATTTAAGATCCATCGATGGACCTCCCATTTTATGTGAGGCAACAAGGGAAAGAACAAGGGAAGATGGAATTCATTTTTCTCTGGGGAAAAGGTTTCATTATAGTCAATTCCTTCCACTTGGGGAAAATCCTTTGGAAACTAGCGAGCCTTGTATCTTTCAACACTTCCATCTGAGCATACTTAGTTAGACCCATTTTGCATCTAACAAGTTTTCTTTATTTTTGGAAGGAATTACAGAATCCCAAGTATCATTTTCCATTAAAGAATGATACTCTTCATTCATGTTGTATCCCAATATGGATGACACGAAATACGCAAGTAATATGCGGATCATGCATTTTTGAAACTTGAGCCAAAGAAGAAACTGTTGAAACTATGGGTATGTCCGATGCTAATTTGAAGGATATTCTGAACAAGATCAATAGCTGCTTCTCATGTTGAATAGACACATCTAGGAAGCCGGGGTGGAATTTTGGTCTTTGGTTTAGGTTCAAAGGAATCATCTGGAGGAGGGTGAGAAAATGGACTAGTGGATTTTCATCCTCCTTTGTCATCATTTGAAGAAGAAACCAAATCATAAGAAGGCACAAATGCTAAATATGGCTCACAGGCCAAAGAAAGGGCACAATCACGAATTAGGCTCATGAGACCAAAGAGATTTTCAGGAAATTTAACATCTCTTCTAATAATATTTCATTACAATGGAATTGAAGAGTTTGTAACCTTTGACATATTCAGAATAACCAACAAATGCTTTGCCTTTTTCACTTTTAGTGCTTTCCTTTTCTCATCAGAATGTGAGCCCATGCTATCTTGCCAAATACATGGAAGTGACTTACATGCTGGTTTTAATTTTGTTAAGATTTTGTTGTTATATTTTTAAGATCCTTTGTGGGAGTGTGATTTGCTATGTAATTTGCACCCAGGTTGATGGCTTCTTCCCAATACTTTAGATTAATCCTTAGATTAGATCATACAATTAGCCATTTCTTTTTAATGTGTGGTTCTTTCTCTCATTAACACCATTTTGTTGTGGTGTATATGGAACGTGTGTTGCATTTGGATTCACATTGTAGTCACGGTAGCTTGTAAAATTATTGTTCACATATTAGATCTCCATTATTTGTTCTTAACCTTTTAGATTTGATGTCCATGTTCTTTTATACAAAGGGCCTTGGAGGCCAAAAACTTATCAAAAACTTCCCTCTTGAGTTTTAAGAGTAAACCCAAGTATGTCTGGAAAAGTCATCAATGAAAATTAAATGCTTGCAGAAAAAGAAGGAGAATAAAAGTCGACCACACAAATCCCCGTGAACAAGATGCAAAGGACCGAGGTGTGCCAAGAGGTACGTTTCTCAAAATTGTCTCGATGATGTTTTGAAATTCTGGTGGCACAAGCACCATCTCTGCATGAAACACTAAGAGGAAGCGATCCTGCATCTATTGATTACATAGTTGTTGCAATGGCGATAGTTTAGATGACCAAACCGCTCATGCCAAAGTTTAACCAATTCATGTATGAGCAACAAAAAGCGATGAAAAATATGATGACCCAAAGTTGTTAAACTTGTACAACACAGTAATATCATCAACAATTGCAATTGCAAGGAACATTCTTAGGATCTTTTAGATCTGATTCTATGGTGGAATTGAAAATCTATGGTTTTACCTTCACACGAATGAGTGATTTGATATATCTTGATAGAAGGTTACAAGAAAAAATTTGGAGACATAATGCATCGTTTAAATGACCATTATCTACTTGGAGTGTTCCAGATACTACTAACACTAAGAGATCTATCATCACCAAAAATATTTTATTGGTGCTACATTCATTTAGAATGGAAAATATGGATTTATCCTTATACATATGATAATATGATTCTCTGAGTCAATAAGCCACTCATCGAAGAAGAAGTAGTAGTAGAATTTGAATTGAAGGAGAAACCATAAGAAGAAAGTGCATGTCCATTGAGAAGGTAGAATCAATCTTGATGTTGTGCTTAGTCATCGCTTCTTCTAAGGTTATCTTCTTGAAACATTTGGACTCATCATGGCCATCTTTATCCTAAAAGTTGCATGTCTATTAGTATTCTTATTTTTATATTTTGTCCTTTGTCACGGTAGAGGTGAAGTTGTTTGAGGAGGTTTGGGACCCTTATGTTGTTTGTTGTTGTAGCAAGGATATGTTGCTTCTTGGGATACTTGGTTTTATCTTTCTAGGGAAACTAAGGCTTTGTTGGAGGACCCTGCAGTGTTGATCACTCCAAATCGTAACAAGTTTATCTTTCTCTCTAATTAAAGAAGCACAAAAGGACTGAAGACTGGGTTTTCATAAGCTTCTTCCCTGGGAGCCTCTCATGGCATAAAAGGTATATACAAACATTGAATATGCACTACCTAGCTTAGAAAAGAATAAGATAGGTACATCTCTTCCTCCATATTTATCTTCGTCTCTACATAAAATTCTAAGTGTTTTTAAACCTAGATAGATAGTCTCAAGGCAAGAAAAATCACTTGGACTCAAGGTCATTTGATTTTCAACTATTTTTCTTGGAATAATATTGAGTTGCAAACCTGATTCAATTGTGTCCCCAGCTTCTTTAGGGGTCATCAATATCTTGAAGGTGGTACCTTAAATGAGGAGAGATGGAAATTCCAATTGGTCCGTGCTTTGTCATTCCTATTATCCCTTTTGAATTTCTTATCAACATCAATGGGTGCTTTTACCTTTCCAAGGTGTCTGGTACAAGCCTTTAATTCTTAATAAATATTCCATATGAGATTTCCATTGGAAGTAGTTGTTGGCTGAGTAAGAAAAGCCGGTATTGTAAGAATCCATATTAAATATGGAATAAAAGATTCATGGCTGATGATCTAGTGGAAGAGCTCGAGCTTTATCACGGTTTTAAAAAACCCGGCCTTGAAAATGAACTTTGGATGTGATAGTTATTCCCTTTTTAAAAAAAGGCACAATCGATAGCAAATAACCATGTGGTGTAAGTTTCTTTATAAGTGACCCACTTTTTATAAAGAAGTGGGGATCACTTTTATAATGAAGTTGCTTTATAATAGAAAAGTTGCATGCAAAATAAATAACTCACAAAAATAAAATATTAAAGCTACTTATAGTGATTCACTTTTATACTTGAAGTGAAATACACTTTACAATTTTAGCATGAACTTTTCAAGAAGGTAACAAAGAGACTTGAACTCAAGACCTCTTTAATAAGGAAACTTCCAACAAATGGTCTAGTAAAACATATTGTAATGTGTTAGGAAGGAGGATTAGGGTTGTTGTTGTTGTTGTTGCTGTTGAAGACATCCTTGGAGAGCATGGTAAAGAAAAACTCTTTTCACAAGAAAAAATTAAGCTTCGATGACAACAATGGGTTAGATCTTGGTTAGCTTACACAGAAGATGCACCTTTTCTATATGTTTCTGATTTTACGAGGAATGCACGGAGTCGCGACGCAAAGAGTATATGAATATCTAAAAGAGTAGCAACCGAAAATAAATAAAACAAAACCAAGAAAACCAAAATAACATGCTCTGCAAAGTTTTTAAAAATGTGTATTCAAGCTTTAAACCTCACGGATAAATTTGTAATGGTCATATCTTGGAGCAAGCAAGCATTTTTGGTGAAGCTTGAAATTCCTAACTGAAATCGGTTCTCCGGATGTAATGGAACAGTCATATCAGCCCAAAAAATGTATGAAATGATAGAAATTGGAGATGAGGCAGCTTCGACTCATGATCTCGATCTAGCGAGGCTTGAGTCTTCAAATAGGCTCACGATACCATGTTGACAACCGCGAGGTATTCCAAGGAAGAAAAACACATTGAGTGAACTATTCACATAAACATATCAAAGATTAACACATTGACATTTTCACATGGTAAAACCTATGAGAACATCACAACCCCGATAGCGTGGCCACTTGGAGTAGTTTATTAATGAAAAGATTGAGAGAGATTTTACATGAGAGTTTCTCATAGTCGATCATCAACAAATGACCCTCCATTCTCTTTAAAATAGTGATCATGGACTGTCGGTGTTAAGTCATGAATCAATGGCGTTAAGATCGAGGAGAGAGCATGGGCAGTTAGATCCTCTATATTGGGAGCATATGCATTGTTGTCAGTTTCCTAACTAAAATTGCATACTAAATGCATACTAAAGAAACACACTATAAAAACTTACTTTTACCTAACGACACAATAGACCAGTAGATATTACTAACTCCTAAGTGTCTAAATATCCTAACACATTACATCCTCATTCTCCCAAGTAGCATCCTGGGGACCATACCAAGTCCATTGGACCTTTACAATCACTATGGCTGATTCGAGGTTGTTTAATTTTACGGTCGAGAATGTGCAGTGTGCACCGAGTGCACTTGAAAACACCTTCTTGCTCCACCTAAATCACATTCAATCAATGACATGATTTGCACTCCATATATTATTTCTTTATGGGGATACATGTAATACATTATGAATAGACATATGAATGCGAGGCAATGCAATCATATAAGCTACTAGACCAATTCTCTCTAGGATTTCAAACAACCCTATTAGCGAACTACCAACTTTGAACAAATTTCCAGAATTGAGAACTTCTATTGGATTTCTCTTTCAAGAATACATGGTCCCCCACTTTAAATTCCCTATGGTTATGCCCTTATCGGCATAGATTTTCTGCCTATCTTGGGTAGCCTTTAAATTTTCATTTTATTTCAACATTTACTCACTTCCATTTCTGAGCAATTTTGCCTAACCATTGATCTACCTACTAAGTTATCCCAACTTGCAGAGTGTGTTCACTTTCTGCCATAAAGCGCATATAAAATGGGATCATATATGAGATGCTTCATTTATTGTTATAGCGAAATCTATGAAGGTAGTCTTCCCATTTTATAGTTTATCCATCACATACATACTCAGCCATATCCTCAATCACTGATTCACCCTCTCTTGTTTGTTCATCTTGTTTTTGAGATGATAAGTTTTACTAAATTTCAAATTTGTTCCAAATCCATTAAATAATCCTTCCAACACTTTGGAGTAGAATTTTGAATCTCTGTCAAAACACAATTTTATTGGGTATGCCATGTATTCTAGAAATTTCCCTCATATAAGCATCAACAATGTTTTCTACCTTGTGAGAGAGGCTTACAGGAATAAAATGGACAACTTTATTAGCTTATCCACCACTACCATGATAGAATCATGTTGCTTGTTTGTTTTTTAGTTAGTTTGGTAATGAAATCCATGGGTTAAGCTTCCATTTCACTCAGGAATGAGTGTGGTTGTAGAAAACGACTGGTGTCTATGATCATTGCTTACTTGACACTCCAAACACCTGTAAATAAAACCAACAACCTCTTTCTTCATGCACGACCGTAATGATGGCTCTCATGGTGTCTATGATCAGCCTTTACTTTTTGACATTCCAAACATCTGGCAATAAAATCAACAACCTCTTTCTTCATGCCTGGCCAATAATATTGGCTCTTGACAGCTGCAATAGTTTTCTGATATCCTGGGTGCCTAGCATAAGGCACATTATGCATTTCCCTCAGTATTAGTTTTTTCAATTCCTGAGAATTTGGTACATAAATTATGCCCCTATATATGAGAATTTCATCCTCATCTAGCTTGTATTCTTCAATTTTCTGCTGCAAATTACCTTGTTGTAATTTTGCCACTAAATCCTTGTATTGTAAATCTGATTTGGTAGTCTCTATAATTATGTGTTTCAAATCTGATTGATACATGCTAATGGTTGTAACATTCATTTCATGCACTTTTATGCTGAGTGCATCAGCCAATTTGTTCTCTTTTCCCTTGATATGCTTTATATCGAAGTCATATTTGCTTAAAAATTCTAACCATCTGCTTTGCCTAGCATTTAAAGTTGGATGATAAAAAAAATATTTCAGACCATTATGGTCTGTCCTCATCTCAAACTTTTCCCCCATGAGGTAGTGTCTCCATTTCCTCAAGGCATGTACTATGGTTGCCAACTCCAAATCATGAGTGGCATAGTTTCTTTCATGCTCATTTAAATTCCTTGACTCATAACATATAACAAACCCATTTTGAATGAGGACTCCACCAAGTCCCTCTTTACATGCATCTGTGCATACATTGAAGTCTTCATTTGGGTCTGTTATCCTTAATATTGGAGAACTTGTTAATAATTGTTTCAAGTGTTGGAAACTCTTTTCACAATCTAATGTCCACTGAAACTTCACATCCTTTCTTTGCAATGAAGTGATTGGGTGTGCAATATTTGAAAATCCATCTATAAATATCCTATAGTATCCTACAAGGCCCATGAATGATCTCACCTATGTCACATTCTTTGACACTGGCCATTCTCTAATGGCTTCTATCTTCTCAAGGTCCACTGCTATCCCATCCTTTGAAATGATGTGCCCCAAATAGTGAATTTTCTTTTGGTAAAATGAGCACTTTCTCAATTTGGAATACAATTGATGCTCCCTTTATACTTGCAAAACCATCCTAAAATGATGTCCATGTGCTTCTTATGACTTGGAATATATGAGAATGTCATCCAGAAAGACAATGGCAAACTTGTCTAAATATTCTCGGAAAAAACCATTCATTAAGCACATGAAAACAACTGGTGCATTTGACAACCCAAATGGCACCACTGTGAACTCATAATGACCATACCTTGTCATAAAAGAGGTCTTATTGATATATTCCTATTTAATCCTTACATGATGGTATCCTGACCTGAGATATATATTTGAAAAGATCTTTTCATTCTTCAATTGATCAAAAAGATCATCAATCCTTGGCAGAGGATACTTGTTCTTTACAGTCACTTTATTCAACTGTCTGAAATCAATGCACAATATTAATGTTCCATCTTTCTTCTTCAAAAAAAAGACTAGGGAACCCCAAGGTGACACACTTGGGTGTATATACCCCTTCTTCAAAAGTTCTTCAAGTTGCATTTTCAACTCCTTCAACTCTAGTGTACTCATTCTGTAAGGAGTCTTTGATACTAGAACTTCTCCAACCATTAGATTTATAGAGAAATAAATGTCCCTCCTTGGGGGTAGTCTTGGTACCTCCTTGAAAACATCTTCAAAATATTCCACGACAACATAATCTTCCAAATTTGGCACCTTATCTCTAGGTGTCTTTTCCAAATGAGCTGCAATTATTTAACACCCTTTTCTGTAACATTTCTTCAATTGCAATGCTGAAATCTCTCTGATGGCTACTGCCCTAGGAATTCCCTGCACTTTCCTTAGTTTCCCTTCCTCATCCAATAAAGTAAATGATTTTTTATGGCAGTCTAGGATGGAATGTTTTTGGTCCAACCAATCCATCACAATTAGATAATCATAGGAACCTAAAGGAAATATGTTCAAATCTGCCTGGGTGTTCAGTCCATTCCTGTCAATAATACATGACTCAACCACCTCATTAACTTTTCTTTTGGTCCTTGTAGCCAGCTGCACCAACCAAGATTTCCCATGCTTGCTTCTTGGAAAATGAAAAATTTCCACCACCTTAAGATCTCTATAACTATTAATAGCTCCTGAATCAATTAAAATAGCAATGGTTTGGTTGTTGATCATACCTTCCACTTCAATCATATGTGATTGGTATTTTTCTTGCTTGTTGTCTAGGGCTGCATATATCTTGGGTATCTTTCTTCCCATGTCTCCATTGTTTAATATTGCTGTACATTATGAACAATCCTCCCTTTTTCACCTCTATGAGGACAATCTCTAAACATGTGATCCCCTTTACAACCCCAACATTGAATAGGTGGTTGCCTTGGCCTATGACTTCCCATGTCCATTGTTCTGGGTTCCTTAGGAGTTTTTTGTCCCTATGGACTATTTCTAAAGAATGGTCTTAGAACCCTTCTTCCTTTGATCCATATTGAATTTATTTTTGTCTTCCCAGGATTTTTGGAATGTTGGCCTTGATTTTTTTTATCATATAGGCATTTAGATCGCCTTATGGTCTCCTCGAATGTCTTGGGATCATCATACTATGTTTTTTCACTGATGAATGATGGAAATCGACTCAAATACCTTTTAATTTTGACTATCTCATCCTTGATGAAAGAGACATACTTCAGCAGTTCTAGAAACCTTCTCTCATATTCCTCAATTTTCATACTCCCAAGCTTGAGTTCAAAGAACTCTTCCATTTTCTTGTCATAGTATCTCTTAGTCAAGTATTTCTTCTCAAAAGACTTCTTGAATCTTCTTCAAGTAACACTTTTCTCTTTGATGTGCTACACCTGCAGAAACTGATCCCACCACATGGATGCTTTTCCTTTGAGTTGATAGATCGTAATTCTACCCTCTGCATGAGAGGAATAATTATGCAATTGAAAATACTTTCTCATGCCCAAAATCCATGTCTCTGCATATTCATCCTTCTTGCGCTCATCATCAAATGTAGGAGGTTTGATTTTGTTCATTTCTCCTTGCAGTTCATCCACCCCAAACCTCTCATACTTTCTGACAGGGGATGGACTTGAGTTGTTGTGTGATATCTTATTGGAATTCCTTGGGGAGTGGTGGTGATGACTTCTAACACTTTTTTTTTTCATTTCTCATCATGAGACTTATGACTTCCCGATTTGCTCGAGCCACTCTCCTTATCCAATTTCTTTTCTATTATTTTCAATCTCTCCAATAACTTCATGTTGAATTCATCTTGCTATTCCTTGGCTCTCATAAGACTTTTATTATCAAATTTATGGCTTTGAACATCCTTCTGTAATTTTTTAATGGTCTTTGCCATATTTATGTTTTCATCCCTTTCTTCACCAAGTCCATTGGAGTTTGTTCCTTCCATGATCAAATGGACATCCATCCCTCTGAATTCATATTCCTGGCTGTAATTTCCTGGTGCCTCTTCCATTACTATGGACTCTAAACTAATCTTGATCTGATCTAGTTGTTGTTAACTCTGCAAACTTTGCAACCAACAAAACTAGTCAGACTGACTATTTTAGCAATTTTATGAAAAATATGAACCATTTTGGTTCAATAATTTATCAGAAGCCTTTCTTATGATTTATTGAAACATTGAATTACTAATCAATTTTAAGGCTCGATAATTATATTCCATTGTCCAATACCTTTCCAATACCTACTCACATGATCAATTCTGAGTCTTGAGTAGAAAGTTATGGCTTCATGGAGCTAGTCGGGGTCTTATAATTTACCCTTCATTATTTCTGTAGTTCTTCCCCCTTTAGACAACTTCGCGTGCACAAGTTTCAATATGTGCTCCCATATTTTCCATGTGTTGAAATATCACAGTTAAATAGTGCTTAGTGCACTTTAAAACAACTGTGTATCACTTCTTTGTCGCACCAATAACATGTGTGCACTTTGGTGTTGCACACCAATAACTACCGCGCACAATTTTGGTTCTTGCACTATTACCCATTGCGTGCAGTTTTTTTATCACGCACTGATATTCCAAATGCATTTCTCTCTATGCATTTCACCATGCCAAATTTCAGTATGCCCCCACTGCGCATCAATACTCTGTGCGCACCATACTAAACTATCATGCGACAACATATACCCATATTGTGCGTGCGCTAACCAAACTCCTCTTCTCTCTGCCAATACTACATACACCCTGGGAGCCCTTATTATGTGTGTGTACATCGCACCCACATTCTTATGCGTGTGCACTCTGCACAATGCCAAATTTAGTGTGCACACCCTCACACAATATTCTTCTGTGCGACGCCACAATTTACTGCGCGCTCCTGCACACTATCATTTTTCACGCCATCTGTCATGGCTTCACTGTAACATCAAATTCGACCAATTCTAGGCTTAAATTTTCAAGGAAAGATATTAAATCAGTAATATCTCATCACTTGGCTGAATTTCTCCATTTTCTCATGAATCCACCCACAAAAATTGGGGCTTTTCCCCATTTCCACCCAATTGTTGTTACTTTTTTCCATGGACGCTCTACAATTGAAATTTGGCCACCTCAAATTAAATCCTCTGTGACATTTTGCTTCAACTCAACTTTCTTGGCCCATTCAGGCTCAGTATTGAATACTGAAGCTCTGATACCAATTTGTAACATCCCCAACCTCACACTGGCCAGGACATGCCACTCCTCAAACGCTTTGCTTATCTCTGAAACCATATTTGTAACATTCCCATCCTTCAACAGGCTAGGCCATTCTACTCCTGAAAACTCTTTCATTCTCAGATACCAATTTGTAATGTCCCCAACCATTCATGCCAGGCCATGCTACACCGGAGAACACATCCATTCTCTATGCGGAACATACTGTAACATACTTAGCATCCTAACTAACTTATGTCTCATATAATTTTCTAACTGCATGCAATTAAAACATATGCACACACAAAACTCTTGCGGAAGATTAATATATATAAAATGTGAACAGACAAATACACTATGTAAATCCATGGATTCACGCTGAAAACGCAGTAAACATATACATGCAATACCCATAAGCATACAAACATCTATAATCACGCATAGGATAAACCCATAAAATAACATGTGAATAACAATGCAACATGTAAATTAATCACACAATTGACACTTATCTTTGTAAGAATATCACCAACTGCGTGCAAACCTTCCACGAACCTCCCAGCCTTTGACCACACTATTCATCACTCTCAATAGTGAGTCACCCCTGAGATGGGACTAAACTCCACCCAGGTAAAGGGGTTCGTAACCAGGCTAAAGGCTCATGAAAAATAGGAAAGACTCTATCTCAGGTGCTCACTCAACTAACAGCCTACAACCCCTCATTCCCCACATGCCTATCCCACCCAAGGAAGTGTGCTCCTTCTCTACTCAACAGTCCCTCAGCTGCCCTACTTCCCTTCCAGGGCTTCAGCAACATGCCGGATAGGAAGTCTCATCTCCCTGTAGTTGTAGTTTAACACCTTTGGGAAATCAATCCCCAACAATTCTCTCACCCAGAGAATTTCTCATGAGCCTGACAACCCACCTCTTCAATATCCCATGGGCCTAACAACCTGCTTCTTCAATCCCACTCCCAAGCTAACAATTACCCAACAGAAGGCTCTAGATACAAGTTCAGGTAAAGTCATGAAGATACAAATGATAGCTCAATGGAATGCAATACTCCTAGATGATTGACTGTATATCTCAGTGATGGATGAATCAAGGGAAATATGATGGTCCGAATGATGGAGAGTTCTCGAAATGAACTAAGTCCAATAATATGTATGCATGCCCCCAACTTGACACTTGTCATGTTGGAAGCTACTTTGGCCCACTTGGCCCCAACTTAGAACTTAGGATAACATAATTATCCATACTTTAAGATTTAATAAATATTAATATAATATTCCTTAACTTAGCCCCTTCCCTTTCCCTAACTAGTGGAGTTTAGTCCCCCATCTCTTTTATCATGGTCGGTCTGCGCCCAACGATGTATTTTATATTAAATATGAGATATGTACAAAAACAGGCGCACTGGCCTTTAACATCTAGGCTCTTCGGCCTAATCAAAACATAAGAATCCTAGCTTATAATACTGGCTCACCAGCCTATAAAACATATCAGATACACAAGGCTCCCTGGCCTCTACATCGTGCACAATTAATATGTTGCACGCAGTATCCCGAAATGTGCACACTTCCTCATTTTACTGCACAGTACATGTGTGCACTATGCCATGAAATGTGCATACCAAAATGATATAAAATCAGCTCACCAACTTATGTAAATTTGTATTTACATTTGCAATTGGGTTCATCCTTAGGGATATCACACTTGTATTATCACAATAGATTGGAATGGGATTTTCATACTCAACCTGTATATCTGTCAGAGTTTTTTTCATCCATAGAGCCTATGTACAACATGTTGTTGCAATATAGTCTGCCTCGACTATAGATAAAGATAATGATGATTGTTTCTTTCTTATCCATGATACTAAACACTCACCCAATTATAACACTGCTCCATTGGTGCTTCATCAGTCATCAATGCAACCTTGCCAATCAACATCTGTGTAGGAAATAAGTGATAGATCCTTTCCTCTTGGATACTATAATCCAAACTATTTTGTTACTTTGAGATATCTGAAAATCCTCTTCACTGCTAATACATGTGATTCCTTTGGTGATGCTTGAAATTGTGCCACCTACCCAACTTCCTGCATTACATATGGTCTGGATTTTGTCACATATAGTAGGCTACCAACCATTGACCTGTATTTCCTTTGATCTGTAGACGTTGAATCATCATCTTTGTTCAACTTGCAATTGGTTTGCATAGGAGTGATAATTGGTTTGCAATCTTCCATTATGAACCTCTTTAGCATTTCTCTGATATACTTGGTTTGAGAAATAAAAAATCCTTGATTTCTTTGACATATCTGAAGACCCATAAAGAAGGATAGTTCTCCAAGTAACGGCATTTCAAATTCATTTTTCATGTCCTTTGCAAATTTCTGGTTTAACCTATCATCAATACTTCAAAAAATAATATCATCAACATAAAATTCAATTAATAAAATACTATATTGAATTACCTTGATGTAGAGGTTGTTTTCTACACTTCCTTTTCTCAAGCCTTCCTGATGTAGATATTTGTCTAGTCTAGAGTACCATGCTCTAGGAGCCTGTTTTAGACCATACAAGGCCTTCTTTAATTTACACACATAATATGTGTTCTATGACAACTGAAATCCTTCTAGTTGTTTAATGTATACTTCTTCTTCAAGTTCCCCATTCAAAAAAGATGATACGTCCATCTAATACACTTTAATATTTTTGGAACATGCATAATCTAAAAGAAATCGGATTGCTTCCATTCTGGAAAGTGGGGAAAATCTCTCTTCAAATTCGATTCCTTCAACCTGTGCATATCCTTTACATACCAATCTAGCTTTGTTCCTTGTAACCTATCCATCTTCATTCAATTTATTCCTATATACCCACTTTGTGTTGATCAGATTCTTATCCTTTGGTCTTGGAACCTATTCCCAAATGTCATTTTTCTCTATTTGATCCAATTCTTCATCCATGGCCTTATTCCAAAATTGATCCTTGTTGGCCTCTTCAAAACAGATTGGTTCAATCATAGATGAGAGTGCTAGGCACATTTGTTATGGTGAACAAATTCTTCTTCTAGTCTCAACTTTTACATATTTGTTTTTGATAATTTGATTTGAAGGATGATTCTTCTGTACTCGTCCTCTAGGTGTCTTTGGAGGCACTTGTTTAACTTTCTCTTTTTCTTATCTCGGATTCTCTTCATCTTCCCCTTCTACTTCTTTTTCATCTTCTTCTTCTTCTTCGTATAGTTGTTCCACTGATTCATTTTCTTCTTCCTTTAATTGTTACGTTGATTATTTCCAGAACTTTGTTCAATATCAGGTTGTAACACTTGTATGCTTTCCTTGTACTTGAGTAACCAACAAGTACTCCTTTGTCCACACAAGAGTCAAACTTTCCCATTCTGCCATCTTCTCTTTTGATGTAGAATTTGCTTCCAAAAACTATGAATTTCTTCACATTTGTTGGTATTCCTTTCCATAGCTCGTAGGGAGTTTTATCAGTGTTGTTTCTAAGAATTACATTGTTTTGAATGTGAAATTTTGTATCCACTTCCTGTGTCCAAAAGATATCTGTCAATTTGGAATCCATTAGCATTATTCAATCCATTTTTTGTACTGTCATGTTCTTTCTTTCAACAACTCCATTCTGTTGAGGTGTCCCATCAACAAATATTTTCCTTTTTATTCCATGCCTGCTGCAGTAGTCCATAAATTCCTTTGAAGTGAACTCTCCTCCACTATCACATCTCAAGTATTTGATTTTTGAATCCATTTCCTTGTGGACCTTGAAGTTTTCAAAATCTTCTGACCTATTCTTGAGAAATCAAACTGCATTCATTCTTGTATAATCATCAACTAATAGCATAAATTATTTCTCACCTTTTAAACCCTTTGTTGTAGTTGTTCCAACTAGATTAGTATGCACAATTTCTAGTGGTCTTGTCGTTGAATATTCTTTTGATTTAAACCTAGTCTTTGTTTTCTTTCCTTGTTGGAAATGCCTATATACATTGTTGGTTGGTTTCATGATATGGGGAATTTTTCTAACTGCTTCCCTTTTGCTGAATTTGACAAGGTTATCAAAATGTATGTGACCCATTCTTCTGTGCCATAAACAAATTTCATGTTCCTTTCCTAGGAAACACTTTTCATTTCCAATTTCACTTAATACATATATGTTGCTTGAATTTCTCGCAGTTGTTGCAATCAATTTTCCTTAACCTTCTTTTCTTATCTTGCACTTTTGTGAATCGAACGTAACTTTATGACCTTGGTCACACATTTGACTCACACTTAGAAGATTATGTTTCATATATTCTACTAGTAGAACATTTTCTGCCTTGGTATTCTTGTTCCCAATTCTGAATGTGCATTTTGCAATGATTTTCGTCGAATCATCATTTCCGAAGGAGACTAATCCATATATTTCCTTTCTTAATGTAATAAACCTATCACTATCACCTGTCATGTGTTTTGAACAACCATTATCAACATACCAACCATATTTCTTCTTCTTAGCTTGTAGAGCGAGTGTGCATTCTTCATTTCTATAATGATTCGACTTTCTTATCCATGTCCTTTTCTGAGGTTCCTGTCTGTGATTGTTTTTGTTTTGTTTTGGTTATCTAAGAGGGACTGTCATTCTGCAATCTTTGGCCATTTGTCCAAAGTTGTTACATTTGTACCATTCCACTTCAGTGCTCAAACAATCAAATCTTTTGTAACTTATTCTCTGTCTTTCACTAGGCCATCTGGGATAACCCTTTTGTGTATGAATTTCAAATTTGTTTATGTTCATGTTGTTAGCTCTGCAATTCACAACTTTATGTCCAAAATTATTACATGCATAACATAAAAAAAAAAATATAGTTTGATACCTGGGAGTTGAAGATATTATGAAAGGAGGTACTCTTACGAATCCTTCTTCTTCCTGAGGCCTATCTGTTTCTGCCGATTGTTAATTCTGAAATCTGAATCTTCTCAGTGAAGGAGTATCCCTGTAATTTTCTTTGTAGACCTTCCTATCCCCGTTGATTGTTTCTGCGTAGATTTTTGGATATGTTTCTTGTTCTATTGTTTTGGCACTTGATCCCTTTTCTGTATGATTATATCCAAGTCCAGGCTTTTCATGATGAGGTGTTTGACTGTTGATAATGTCATTCAAAACTTTTGAGATATTCTGCATATTTTTCTTTTGAAGATCCTTTCTTAATGTGACAATTTCTTCTTCCAAATTTCCAATGATCATGTCTCTTCCTTCTAGCTGTTCTTTGAGTGCTTCTTCAATTCTTTTATCTTATTCAATTTGAACATTAAAATTTGTGATTATTTGTTCTAGTTCCTAAGTGTCTTCTTTCTTGTCTAGTTATGCTTGTAGTTTCTTGATTTTCTTCTTTTCTCTTTTGATAAATTCTATGGAACACAACAATTCTTCTCGGTAGTCAACTTCTGCCTCTTCATATTTTTCTTCGGACTCTTCATATTCTTCCTTGGCCTCATCATATTCTTATCCAGCCTCTTCATATTCTTCTTCAGAGTCTTCTTTATCTGAGTCTTCTACTTCCATAAATATAACTATTTTTGTCTCACTATCACTAACTTCATCTTCATTTGATCATGATATGTCTTCTTTGGTGCATAAGATTTTCTTGAAAACTTTCTTCGTGGTTCTTTTTCCTTTATATGTTTGTTTTCTATTTGAGTAACCTTCATCATTTCTCTTTTTATTGTGAGGACATTTTTTAGAAAAATGACCAATACCATCACAATTAAAACAAATCAAAGGAAGATTACCTCTATACCTGTCGTTGGTTCCCTTGTTCAATCTTCTGACAAAGTTGGTTTCTTCTTCATCATCTTTCAAGACGTCAATGTTGCTGCTATGTTTTTTTTCTTTTTTCTTTCCCTTTTTCTTTGACCTTTTGGATGCTTTGAAGGCTTCTTATTTTATATCTGGATTTTCCTATTCAGTTCTCATTTCATAATGTTGTGAATATTCCATGTAGTTCATCCATTCTCATTGAATTTAGATCTGCTCTTTCTTCTAGTGTTGATATCTTAGGGTCAAATTTCATAGGAAGATATCTTAGTACATTTTGAACAAATAAAGATTCTTTGATTTCTTCTCCCAATCCCAAGATTGCATTTACTATTTCATCGACTCATAAAAACTAAGTTACAATGTTATCATGTTCCTTCATATTTAGTTGTTCGAACTGACCTTTGTAAGTTTGAATCTTTGTTGCTTTGACTTTTGAATCTCCTTCATAAATATTTTAAAGTTTGTCCCAAATATCTTTAGCAGATTTACAATGTCCAAGTTTGGTTAATACTGATTCTCCAAGACCATTCAGAAGTGCATTTGTGGATTTGGAATTATTCTAACCAAGTTTCATTGCTTTGTCATTTGTTGGCGGAACCATTGGTGATGTGTATCCATCTACAATTGATTTCCAAATTTCAATTCCCTTTGCTTGTATATATTTCTTCATCCTCATGCTCCCAAATGATACTTCTATCCATCAAACTGTGGTATTCCATTTTTATACATGTTGTTTCTCTCCATGATCTACCTTCCAGTGGTTAAACTGATTTATGAAGGACTCTACTCTAATACCAATTGTTGGATTACTGAGAGGGGGGGTGAATAATATAATAGAGAAATGAAATCCTTTTTAACCATATATTTCAAGTGCTATATCAATGTAGCATTATCATCCAATATTTTCAGAGTAAATAAATAATGAACAAATAAACAATCATACACTTACGCATTACACCAGTGTTTTTACGTGGAAACCCAAAGCGGGAGTAAACAACGAAATGTGTTTTATTATATGTCTTAAAGAATTAAATTCATTGGAAGCAGCAAATTCCTTTGTTTTCCAACTGCAACTGGAAGGAGGATCCAACCCCCCAATTTCTCAGGCTACAACTTAAGGGAATCTCCAAC
>SNQJ01S0154280.1:22633-40688 GCA_010110895.2 Picea sitchensis
CTCCAAGTGTCACTACTTGGAACCTCTCAGAAAAGTAGTTATAGAAAAAATGGCATACCTTATTGAACTCTAGCTTATTCTAGAGAGTGAACTTGTAGAGCGTGCCCCACACAGAATATTTGTTGTATTGATCTGAAAATTGTACACATAATACTACAGACTCTACACTAACCAACACATTTGGTCATATTGAATTCGGATATGTTATAAAGAAGTTATGGCATTTTTACCTAAAATAAATCTTTTAGACTAGTTTCAGGACTAGGCACAACCCCTATTTTCCACAGAGTGTAAATCCAAAAATACAATGACCCAAAAGATGAAATTAGTACCAAATATACTTGGATATGTTTCCTCAATGATCTCCCAATTTCACAGTCTGACTCATTCTAGAAAAAAAATCTATTGCAAAAATGGTGAGATGACCTGTAAATAACATACCTTAGAAAGCATCATCAAAAGAATTTATCCTCTCTTGATTTTCATCCTTATTTACTTCAACTTCCCTCTGAAATATGGATTAGTTATCCTTTTCTTACCTAAGTCTCCTATATATATTCAATATGCTCAAGTGTGATCAAAATGAGAGAGTCTTCCCTCTTATTTATACTCTCCAAGTAGCTTCCTTAGAAGCATCTTCTAGGTCACTTTTCCCACATAGTCACTTTGTCCACATAGTCACCTATGTCCAAATTTTCCCAATTTTCCACTTGTCATTCTATCCAATAACCACTTGACCAGTTAACACATTTTTCTCATTTTAGGGTTAACCTTTTTATAACCACTTTCCATAATTAGAAAGTTCTCCATTTACTTTATTATTTAAATAATCCTCATTGACTTTGTCACTTCACTTTATTATTTAAATAATATCTTATTTGTAAGCACTTTGACTTATTTGACCTTTTGGGGCTTCTATATGACTCATGAGGGTTGTCCAACTTCACATGGACATACCTCTCTAACCGTGAGGAGTTATGTGACGTTTCACATACCACCAGAAATGGCATGACATGTACTCTCCATCTAGAATACTCTCACCTACAAATATATCAAAAATCATACCATTATAAATCAAACAAACTTGGTTCGGTTACCCAAACCGTTGTTTTACCGGACTTTCTTCAAGGGTTGACATCAATGACAACCAACTCAATTAATCAAAAATCTCCCTCTTTGGCATTGATGGAAACACTATGATGCAATACTGAAATGATATCACTCATGCTCCCCCCTGGAACCATGCCTCTGTCCTCTCCATTTGATAAATATCTCCCCCTTTGTCATCAATGGAAAAGTTATCTTTCCATTTGAGGTTTCTCCCCTTAACTGACTCGTCTAATCTCCCAACATGAACTTTCCTATTTATGGTGCTTCCTGATGTACATCTAATACATATAAGATATGTATTCAAAAGCATTCATTTTGGAGTATAAATAACTCTGAGTATGTGGCGAAGATACTCAAAGTCTTCCCGTGGAAGCGGTTTTGTAAAGATGTCTGCCACTTATTCTTTTGTTCCCACATATTCAACTTTGATGTTCTTTTCTGCAACTTGTTCCCGTAGAAATTGATACTTGATTGGAATGTTCTTCATCTTGGAATGCATCATCGTGTTCTTTGAGATACTAATGGTGCTTGTATTATCATAATAGATAGGGATGGGCTTATCATACCCAACTTGTATATATGTCAAAGTGATGCAGTGAGGTCTCTCCTATCACCCCGCAAGGTCTCTTCACCTGACCTCCTGCTCACAGGATCAATTCTAAAACCCTTATGCTGAGCCGAAGTGGCTCTTCAGATTCCTAAGTAGAATCCCTATCAAAACATGACCCAATTTACAGGTCCTTCTGCTCACCCTCACGGCCTTCAACACTTGACCGTGGTTATTCCTGACTCACTATCAGGATTTCAGGACTCCTGTTGTCGAGAGTCACAGTTCTCTTGATTCCCCAATTGTCGATGTGCCTCTTTTACGCGCTAGCCCTCCTGGCTATACCATGGTCCATGTGACCACTCCCCATACGATCGTAGCCTTATCCCTCTATCGGGGTTTCCAGTTCTAATTTACCGATGAGTTCTCCTTTGCCTTTACCCCTTCTGGTTAGACTCTCGCCATATGACCACTGCCCATGACCATGATCAAACTTCCTATCGGGATTTTGGCGTTTGCGATGACATAATGCGCATGTCCCTGTAACTCGTGATATGCCGATCCCCGATGTGCCTCCAGATCGATGACAACTGGCTTCCACTACTCCTCTATCCTCCTTCGCTGCTGGGCTGATAGTTGTTCCCCCTTTATCGGGGTTTCACGGATCGCGATTTTGAAATGCACTGATCCCTTGTCACCGGGATCCCCAATATCCCGATTGACTTCAAACACCGACGGGTTGACTTCCCTGTCGGCTCTCCTTGACGGTGCTCGATCGCTGCCATGCGTCCCTCCAATGGACGATCCCATTCTCGTCGGGATTTTGGGACTTCCGATGCCCCGGTTCCCTCGACCTTGAGAACTCCGATTCTCCGATTAACGATATGCCGATGGGTGTTTGATCTTCGACACCTGTCCCTCAGATGGACGGCTTTGATCTTGTCGACGTTTCATGACTTGCGATGTCACGATTCTCTTGCCCTCGAGAACTCCGATTTCCCAATGGCTGATATCCTGATGCCTCGCCAGAATACTGATGCATGTCCTACCGAGATCAATGGCTAGGATTCTCTCTTCAATATCCCGATGACCTATCCGGGATTTCTCCTCCTATTCACGGGGTTAACTCCCGTGTGACACTTGCAGATCTGACGGATGTCAGTGATCTGATCCAAGATCTGATGGCTCAGATAAATCCTCCTCGTGCGCTCCTCCTCCAGAGGCTAATCTCCGTGCAACTCCTCCCGATCCAACGACTGATGGGATTTCTATATGAGATACGACGGCTGACGGCCTCTTCTGCTGTAGGCTCCTATGTGCTTCTCATGGCGCTCCCCTAGACATGAATCTTCAACGGTCCAGACCTGTTCTCTCCTGCCGATCTCACAATGGCTGCTGCTTCACCTGAGCTTACTCGATTCCTCCCCAGACTTGGGAGAAATTAGATTTTCCAAGGCCTTTGCCTTGTCTTCTTTTCTCTGCGAACTCCTCGACTGTGAGCTTCGCCTGCGCATATGAAAATGCTGCCCTTCCTGAGCTTCTTCGCCTCAAATCCTCAAAGGATTCTCCCAACTCCTGCACTCCTTGCAGAGTCTTCAGATGCACCCACAGTGCTATCTCTTCTGATCTTTCACAAACACTCATACCCCTCGAGGGATTTTGTCCTTCTTCTCCCGCAGATGGAGAATGAAATGGATGCCCTCCTAGCTATCCTTCTGCTCAAGCCTCTTCTTGAGTACTCCTGGGTATTCAGAAACCCAGTAGAGGCCCTTCAGTGGAATCTCCCTTCACAACACAGAACTCAAAGAGTTCTCTCCTCTTCGGTGCCTATCTGCACGCTCCCTCGACGCCCTCTTGGCGGAGTATCTTCACAGAACGTTCAGTAGTTCTGGGTTCCCTCTGTGCACTCTCTACACCTGCTCAATTCCCTCCTCACATAGCTTCTCATAGAATCCTCAGTGATTCTGGCTTCCTTCAAAATCTCAGCAGAGTTCCTTCCTTTGTGCACTCCTGTACACACACTCAATTCCCACTTGGCAGAGCTCTACAGAACTCCTCCAAGATTCTGTCTGCAACTGTGTCTCAGCTACATAGACTTGCCTCCTGAGGTGTTCAACAACCTCACAGGCCTTCTTCCTGAGTTGTTGACTTCAGTCCTGTGCCTCAGCACGTCTTTGTCTAAACCCCGCAGTGTTCAGAAGTGCAACCTCTGTGCATGGCTCTCAAAACCCTCAACATTCTATCACACCCTCTTGGTGTGAAGCCTCAAAGACCTTTGACCTAAAAATCACACAAACTCCTGCAGAATGCATCCACATAACATACATTCAAAGAATATACAAAGAACACATATAGACATCCATACAACACAGAATAATGCAGGAAAAACTGCTTCTCTTATATTAAATGGAAAATGCATGTATTTTACAATGGTGTTCCTCGAGCTCTCTCTGGACCTTCTCTTCTCTACCTCTACTCACTCAAAATGAGATCTAAAATCTCTTTTACCTGAGGGGCTCATCGAGTGCTTCCCTCCAAGATTTACGTACCTTATTCAATTACAATGAATGGGTTGTCTAGTCCAACACCTGGATCTAAATCTCAGCCGATCTACAATAAAGGTCAATCTACCTAACACCTGCTCAAAGGCATGGCTTCCATGGCTCAACAGCCTAAGCACATTAAATTTCATTCAATTCAAATTCAAATGAGGTTGTGCCTCCCTTTTAGTGTATGAATGCATGCACACTGATGTGGTTGGCTGGTTGGCTGGCTGACATGGAGCGATGCTCCTGCATCATACTCCACAACTACAAAAATCATGAGCTCCTGCTCATGAGCTTCCCCTCTGAGCTGTTGGAAATCCTCTTGGATCCCAAATAAGTCTTTGGAGATTTCCATCCGCTCCATCCTGCTGCTGTTGCTGCACTGCTACTGTTTCTTCTTCTCTTCTTCTACCCAGATGCTCCCTGCTGGTAGTGTCTACTGACTTCAACATCATCTCCCTGATGTCCTCTATCACTTCGTCCAGTTTCTCCAGTGGCTGGTCTTGTCCATGCAGTCTCCTCAGCTGCAAAAATTTTTGGTCATTGGGCAGATCATCATGATCTCTCACGCCTTCCTCATCTATTTCCAACTTCACCTATTGGATGTGACTTCCCTGCACTCTCACCCTTTCTTCCAGGGCTTCTATCTGCTGCCATAGCTCAGCAAAACATAAGTTGTCTGCCTCTTTCTCTTCTGCTGCAAATTCCAACGTTGCAGTCTCTTCAGCTTCATTGTTGAATGCATTGAGCTATTCCTCGGAATTCTCACTCTTCTCTTCTTCTTCGTCTTCTGCTTCTTCTTCTGCTGTCAGCTTCAGTGCTACAGCTTCTTCAGCTTTTTCTCGTGCTTGTGCAGTCTCAAATAACTGCTCCAATTCCTCCTTAACAGTGATTATCAGTTGTGACTATTTTGTTGTTGTTGTTGCACCTGCAATACAAATTTCTGCCTCCTCCTGGGTAGATGGTAGGAATATCCCAATTCCCCCAATCATCAGAAGATCATCCTGATCTTTCACCTTTATCAGCTGCACCTTCTGATCCAAATTCACCTCTGAGTTTATGAGACCCACATATAGTCTCATCTGCTCATCCTTGCCCTCCTAGCAGACTATGAGATCAACCGATCCCATCTTAATCAACACTCCTTGCTAAATTGAACTCTCCATGAGACCTTCAAATGGCCCCAAATATTCATCTCTACCCTCATGGTAGTTTTTGATGCTTCTGCTGCCTTCCTGGCAGTCTTCGAGATCCCGCAGCGATCTCCTTTCATTTCCCATCTGGCAATGTGAAATTTCCTCACTGTCCTCCTGATAGTCCGTGAGATCCTCAACTGATCTCAACTCATTGCCCTCATGGAAAAATGGAACTTCTACTTCTCTGCCCACCTGGCAGTGCTTGAGATCCTCAGATGATCCCAATTCATTCTCTGTTCCCTTGCCCATCTGGCAATATGGAAACTCTCCATTGCCCTCCTGGCAGTTTATGAGATCCTGCAACGATCTCTGATCATTCTCCTCACCGAGAATGTCTCCAATCTCTGGTTCACAGATGTAAACCATCTCCTCCTCTTCTATGGGTTTGAGGTTTTCATCATACCTTAGCCATCTCCTTAACAACCTCTACTTTCCTTTGACCATCAGCTCCCTGACTAGCCATTTCACCTTTGGCATCTTCATGGGGCCATTCATATACCCATCTCGGCTTTTTACTCTGTCGCATATTCATTTCGAGCTCCTCCATTTCGGCTCTGATGTCGGCAAGTTATTCATCCATTTTTGCAAGCTCTTCTGCCTTGCTCTTCTTCCCAACACGCCTATGGCCTTCAGTAGCCATGTTGTTGTTCATGTCTGCCTTCCTGGCAAACCTTCTGCTGTCACTTTGCATCCCTGAGTGTTCCAGCTTCATCTTACAGTCCTGCTGACTGTCTCCTCGACTGCTTCCTACCTGCAAACAATCATCACAGATTCCTCCCGTGCTATGTCTTCTTCTGCCTCCTCTTTTCTCCTCTTGCCTGAAATATACAGACAAGAAATCACTCTGATACCACTTGACGTGTATCAGAGTGCTTTCCTCCAATGCCTCTTCTTGCCTGAAATATACAAGCAAGAACTAGCTCTGATACCACCTGACGCAGACGAGGTCTCTTCAGTTTTCACCTCACAGGGTCTCTTCACCTGACCTCCTTCTCACAGGATCGATTCTAAAACCCTTATGCTGAGCCAAAGCAGCTCTTCAGATTCCTAAGTGGAATCCCTGTCAAAACATGACCCAATCCATAGGTCCTTCCGCTCACCCTCACGGCCTTCAGCACTTGACCATGGTTATTCCCGACTCACTATCAGGATTTCGGGACTCTTGCTGTCGAGAGTCACAGTCCTCTCGATTCCCTGATTGTCGATGCGGCTCTTTCACGCGCTAGCCCTCCTGGCTATACCATGGTCCATGTGACCACTCCCCATATGATCGTAGCCTTATCCCTCTATCGGGGTTTCCAGTTCTAATTTCCCGATGAGTTATCCTTTGCCTTTATCCCTTCTAGCTAGACTCTCGCCATATGACTACTGCCCATGACCGTGATCAAACCTCCTATCGGGATTTCGGTGTTTGTGATGACACAATGCGCATGTCCCTGGAACTCGCGATATGCCGATCCCCGATGCGCCTCCAGATCGATGACAGCTGGCTTCCACTACACCTCTGTCCTCCTTCGTTGTTGGGCTGACATTTGTTCCCCCCCTAATCGGGGTTTCATGGATTGCGATTTCGAAATGTACTGATCCCTTATCACCGGGATCCCCGATATCCTGATTGACTCCAAACACCGATGGGTTGACTTCCATGTCGGATCTCCTTGACGGTGCTCGATCGCTGCCATGCGTCCCTCCAACAGACAATCCCGTTCTCGTCCAGATTTCGGGACTTCTGATGTCTCGGTTCCCTCGACCTTGAGAACTCCGATTCTCCGATTAACGATATGTCGATGGGTGCTTGATCTTCGACACCTGTCCCTCAGATGGATGACTCTGATCTTTTCAGGGTTTCATGACTTGCGATGTCACGATTCTCTTTCCCTCGAGAACTCTGATTTCCCAATGGTTGATATCCCGATGCCTCACCAGAATACTCATGCATGTCCTGCCGAGATCAATGGCTAGGATTCTCTCTTCAATATCCCGATGACCTGCCCAAGATTTCTCCTCCTGTTCATGGGGTTAACTCCCGCGTGACTCTTGAAGATCCGATGGTTGTCGACGATCTGATCCAAGATCTGATGACTTATATAAATCCTCCTCGTGCGCTCCTCCTCTAGAGGCTAATCTCTGCGCAACTCCTCCTGATCCAACGGCTGACGGGATTTCTATATGAGATCCGACGGCTGATGGTCTCTTCTGTTGTAGGCTCCTGTGCACTTCTCCTGACGCTCCCCTAGATGTGAATCTTCAACGGTCCAGAACTATTCTCTCCTACCGATCTCATGATGGCTGTTGCTCTGCATGAGCTTGCTCGATTCCTCCCCAGACTTGGGAGAACTTAGATTTTCCAAGGCCTCTGCCTTGTCTTATTTTCTCTGCGAACTCCTCGACTGTGAGCTTCGTCTGCGCATATGAAAATGTTGCCCTTCCTGAGCTTATTCTCCTCGAAGCCTCAAAGGATTCTCCCAAATCCTGCACTCCTTGCAAAGTCTTCAGATGCACCCACAGTGTTATCTCTTCTAATATTTCACAAACACTCATACCCCTCGGGGGATTTTGTCCTTCTTCTCCCGCATATGGAGAACGAAATGGATGCCCTCCTGGCTATCCTTCTGCTCAAGCCTCTCCTTGAGTACTCCTGGGTATTCAACAAACCAGTGGAGGCCCTTCAGTGTACTCTCCCTTCACAACACAGAACTCAAAGAGTTATCTCCTCTTCGGTGCCTATCTGCACGCTCCCTCGACGCCCTACTAGCAGAGTATCTTCTCTACAGAACGTTCAGTAGTTCTAGGTTCCCTCTGTGTGCTCTCTGCACCTTCTCAATGCCCTTCTGGCAGAGCTTCTCATAGAATCCTCAGGGATTCTGGCTTCCTTCAAACTCTCAGCAGAGTTCCTTCCTTTGTGCACTCATGTACACACGCTCAATGCCCACTTGGCAGATCTCTACATAACTCCTCCGAGATTCTGTCTGCAACTGTGTCTCAGCTACACAGCCTTTCCTCCTGAGGTGTTCAACAACCTCACATGTCTTCTTCCTGAGTTGTTGACTTCAGTCCTGTGCCTCAGCACGTCTTTGTCTGAACCCCGTAGTGTTCAGAAGTGCAACCTCTATGCATGGCTCTCAGAACCCTCGACGTTCTGTCACACCCTCTTGGTGTGAAGCCTCAAATACCTTCGACCTGAAAATAACACAAACTCCTGCAGAATGCATACACATAACTTACATTCACAGCATATACAAAGAACACATACAGAAATCCATACAACACAGAATAATGCAGGAAAAACTGCTTCTCTTATATTAAATGGAAAATGCATGTATTTTACAATGGTGTTCCTCGAGCTCTCTCTGGCCCTTCTCTTCTCTGCCTCTACTCACTCAAAATGAGATCTAAAATCTCTTTTACCTGAGGGGCTCATCGAGCGCTTCCCTCCAGGATTTACCTACCCTATTCAATTACAATGAATGGGTTGTCTAGTCCAACACCCAAATCTAGATCTCAGCCGATCTATAATAAAGGTCGATCTACCTAACACCTGCTCAAAGGCACGACTTCCATGGCTCAACAACCTAAGCACATTAAATTTCATTCAATTCAAATTAAAATGAGGTTGCGCCTCCCTTTTAGTGTATGAATGCATGCACAATGACGTGGTTGGCTGACATGGAGCGGTGCTCCTGCATCACAAAGTTTTCTTCATCCATACAACCTATGTACAATATGGTGCTACTGTAATATACTCTTCCTTGACTATAGATAAAGATACTAATGATTGTTTCTTTCTTATCCATGATACTAAACACTCACCCAAGTAGAATGCTACTCTGTTGGTGCTTCGTCGGTCATCAATGCAATCTGCCCAATCTGTATTTGTGTAGGCAATAAGTGATAGATCCTTTCCTTTTGGATACCATAATCCAAAATATTTTGTTCCTTTGAGATATCTGAAAATCCTCTTCACCGCTGATACATGAGATTCTTTTGGTGCTTCTTGAAATCGTGCCACCTGTCAAACTTTCAACAATACATCTGGTCTGGATGTTGTCACATATAGTAGGATACCATTCATTGACCTGTATTTCCTCTGATCTGTAGACTTTGAATCATCATCTTTGCTCAACTTGCAACTAGTTTTCATTGGAGTGATAATTGGTTTTCAATCTTCCTTTCAGAACATCTTTATCATTTTTTTGATATACTTGGTTTGAGAAATAAAAATTCCTTGGTTTCTTCGACATATATGAAGACCCAGAAAGAAGGATAGTTCTCCAAGTAATTACATTTCAAATTCATTTTGCATGTCCTTTGCAAATTTCTGGCTTAACCTGTCATCAGTACTTCCAAAAATAATATCATCAACATAAACTTCAATTAATAAAATACTATATTGAGTTACCTTGATGTAGAGGTTGTTGTCTGCACTTCCTTTTCTGAACCTTTCCTGTTGTAGATATTTATCGAGTATAGAGTACCATGCTCTAGGAGCTTGTTTTAGACCATGCAAGGCCTTATTTAATTTACACACATAATCTGCATTCTATGACAACTAAAATTCTTCTGGTTGTTCAATGTAGTCTTCGTCTTCAAGTTCCCCATTCAGAAAATCTGATTTTATGTCCATATGATACACTTTAATATTTTTAGAGTATGCATAAGCTAAAAGAAATCAATTTTCTTCCATTCTGGCAAGTGGGGAAAATGTCTCTTCAAATTCGATTCCTTCAACCTGTGCATATCCTTTACATACCAATCTAGCTTTGTTCCTTGTAACCTGTCCATATTCATTCAATTTATTCCTATAAACCCACTTTTTTCTGATCACATTCTTATCCTTTGGTTTTGGAACCAATTTTGAAATGTCAATTTTCTCTATTTGATCCAATTCTTCATCCATGGCCTTATTCCAAAATTCATCCTTTATGGCCTCTTCAAAATAGGTTGGTTCAATCATAGATGAGAGTGTTAGGCGCATTTGTTTTGGTGAATGGATTCTTCTTCTAATCTCATCTCCTGCATCTTTGTTTCCGATAATATGATCTAAAGGATGATTCTTCTATACTCGTCTTCTAGGTGTATTTGGAGGCACTTTCTGAAGTTACTCTTCTTCTTCTATTGGATCCTCTCCATATTCCCCTTCTACTTATTTTTCATCTTTTGCTTCTTCTTCATAAAGTTGTTCCATTGATTCATTTTCTTCTTCCTTTAATTCTTGTCTACCTATTTCATTAATTGTTATGTTGATTATTTCCACAACTTTTTTCAATCTCAGGTTGTAACACTTGTATTCTTTCCTTGTACTTGAGTAACCAACAAGTACTCTTTTTTCCACACGAGAGTCAAACTTTCTCATTCTTCCATCTTCTCTATTGATGTAGGATTTGCTTCCAAAAACTATGAAGTGCTTCACATTTGTTGGTATTCCTTTCCATTTCTCATAGGAGTTTTGTCATTGTTGTTTCTGAGCATTACTCTATTTTGAATGTGAACTGTTGTAATCACTTCCTTTGTCCAAAATATAGCTTTCAATTTGGAATCCATTAGCATTGTTCTAGCCATTTCCTGTACTATCATGTTCTTTCTTTCAACAACTCCATTCTGTTGAGGTGTCCTAGAAATGGAGAATTGTCTTTTATTCCATGCTTACTGCAGTAGTCCATAAATTCCTTTCAAGTGAACTCTCCTCCATTATCACATCTCAAGCATTTGATTTTTGAATCCATTTCCTTGTAGACCTTGAAGTTTTAAAAATATTCTGACTTATTCCCGAGAAATAAAATTGCAGTCATTCTTGTATAATCATCAACTAATAACATAAAGTATTTCTCACCTTTTAAACCCATTGTTGTAGTTGGTCCAACTAGATCAGTATGCACAATTTCCAGTGGTCTTGTTGTTGAATATTCTTATGATTTAAACCTGGTCTTTGTTTGCTTTCCTTGTAGACAATACTTGCATAAACTGTTGGTTGGTTTCATGATCTGGGGAATTTATCTAATTGCTTCCCTTTTTCTATCTTTGACAAGGTTATCAAAATGTATGTGACCCATTATTTTTTGCCATATCCAACTTTCATCTTCCTTTCCTATGAAACAATTTTCATTTCCAATTTCACTTAATACATATATGTTGCTTGAAGTTCTCATAGTTGTTGCAATCAATTTTCCTGAACCTTATTTTATTACCTCTTACTTTTGTTAATCAAAAGTAACTTTACGACCTTGGTCACACATTTGACTCACACTTAGAAGATTATGTTTCATATCTTCTACTAGTAGAACATTTTCTACCTTTGTATTTTTGTTACCAATTCTGACTGTTCCTTTTCCAATGATTTTACATTAATCATCATTTCTGAAGGAGACTGATCCATCTCTTTCCTTTCTTAATGTAAGAAACTTGTCTTTATCACTTGTAATGTTTTTTGAACAACCATTGTCAACATACCAACCATGTTTCTTCTGCTTATCTTGTGGAGAGAGTGTGCATTCTTCATTTCTATATTGATTCTTATTTCTTATCCATGTCCTTTTCTGAGATTCTTGTCTATGACTGTTGTTGTTCTGTTGTGGTTCTCTAGGAGGAACTATAATTCTACAATCTTTGTCCATGTGTCGAATGTTGTTACATTTCTAGCATTCCACTTCATTTCTCAAAGATTCAAAACTAATGTAACTTCTTCTCTGTGTTTCACTAGGCCTTCTTGGATAACCCTTTTGTGTATGACTTTCAAATTTGTTTATGTTCCTATTGTCACCTCTACAATTCATAGCGTTATGTCGAAAATTATTACATGCATAACATAAACTAGAAAAGATAGTTTGATACATGCGGGTTGAAGATATTTTGAAAGGAGGTACTCTTATGAATCCTTCTTCTTCCTAAGGCCTATCTGTTTCTGTCGATCATTGATTCTGAAATCTAAATCTTCTCGGTGGAGGAGTGTCCCTGTAATTTTCTTTTTAGACCTTCCTATCCCTTTTGATTGTTTCTGCATAGATTTTTGGATCTGTTTCTTGTTCTGTTATTTTGGATCTTGATCCCTTTTCTCTCTGATTGTATCCAAGTCTGAACTTGTCATGATGAGGTTTTTGATTCCTGATAATATCATTCAAAAATTTTGAGCTATTCTGCATATTTTTATTTTGAAGATCCTTTCTTAATGTGACAATTTCTACTTCCAAAATTCCAATGATCATGTCTCTTCCTTCTAGTTGTTCTTTGATTGCTTCTTCAATTCTGTTATATTCTTCAATTTGAACCTTCAAATTTGTGATTATTTGTTCTAGTTCCCGAGTGGATTCTTTCTTGTCTAGTTATGCTTGTAGTTTCTTGTTTTTCTTCTTTTCTCTTATGATAACTTCTATGTCACACAACAATTCTTCTCGATAGTCAACTTCCGCCTCTTCATATTCTTCTTGAGCCTCTTCATTTCTTCTTCAACCTCTTCATATTCTTCTTCAGAGTCTTCTTTGTTATATTCTTCTATTACCATTAATAAAACTCTTTTTGTCTCACTGTCACTGGCTTCATCTTCATCTGATGATGAGATGTGTTCTTTGGTGCATAAGCTTTTCTTGAACACTTTCTTTGTGGTTATTTTTCCTTTATATGTTTTCTTTCTATTTGAGTAACCTTCATCATTTATCTTTTTCTTATGGGGAAATTTGTTAGCAAAATGACCAATACCCTCACAATTAAAACAAATCAAAGGAATCTTACCTCTATACCTATCATTGGTTCCCTTGTTCAATCTTCTGACAAAGTTGGTCGCTTCTGCATCATATTCCGAGACATCATTGTTGTTGTTATGTTCTTTTTTATTTTTTCTTTCCCTTTTGCTTTAACCTTTTGGATGGTTTGAATGATGATTCTTTTATATATGGATTTTCCTGTTCATTTCTCATTTCATATACTGTGAAGATTCCATGTAGTTCGTCCATGATTATTTAGTTTAGATCTCCTCTTTCTTCTAGTGTTGATATCTTAGGGTCAAATCTGATCGGAAGATATCTTAGTACCTTTTGAAAAATTCCAGATTCTTTGATTTCTTCTCCCAATCCCAAGATTTCATTTACTATTTCATCGACTCATAAAAATTAAGCTGCAATGTTCTCATCTTCCTTCATCTTTAGTTGTTTGAACTGACCTCTATAAGTTTGAAGCTTTGCTACTTTGACTTTTGAATCTCCTTCATAAATATTTTGAAGTTTGTCCCAAATCTCTTTAACGGATTTACAATGTGAAACTTTGGTGAATACTAATTCTCTGAGACCATTCAGAAGTGCATTTTTGGATTTGGAATTATTCTGACCGAGTTTCATTGCTTTTTCATTTGTCGGCGTAACTCTTGGTGTTGTGTATCCATCTACAATTGATTGTCAATTTTCAAATCCTTGTGCCTGTATATATGTTTTCATCCTTATGCTCCAAAATGAATACTTTTGTCCATCAAACTATGGTATTCCATTTTTATACATGTTGTTTCTCTCCATGATCTACCTTTCAGTGATTAAACTGATTTCTGAAGGAACCTGCTATGATACCAATTGTTGGATTACTGATAGGGGCTGAATCAGTAGTAGAGAAATGCAATCATTTTTAACCATATAATGCAAGTGTTATATCAATGTAGAATTATCATCCAATATTTGCAGAGTAAATAAAAAATGAAAAAATGAACAATCATACACATACACAGTACACTAGTGTATTTACATGGAAACCCAAAGCGAGAGAAAACCACATAATCATTTTTCTTATATGTATTGAACAAATACATTTTTTTGAAGGACCAACTTACTTTGTTTTCCAGCTGCAATTGGAAGGAGGCTTCAATCCCCTAGTTTTTTAGGCTACAACCTGAGGGAAGCTCCAACTCCCTAATTCTCTGGCTACAACTAGAAGGAGGCTACAACCTCCTATGTTCTCCAGCTACAAATGGAAGGTGGCTACAACCACCTGTAATTTCCCCATCCAACCTCCCTAACATATAAGTAGAATGATGGAACCTCGGTCACACTATAACTATGAGATATACTGTTGTAAACCTGAACTAATCAACCTGCACCAAACAACCTATACCAATAACCTGAACCATGCATCAACATGTACCTCAACCTATAATCAACTTGTACCATAAACAAGTGCATCAACCATGAACCAACCTTTACCTAAACCTGCAAACCTTCCTTAACTTTAACAACAAGAGACTTGCATTTTCATCAAACTTTACTTTAGTCTCACATGACTAGTTTTGGATTAGTCAACAACCCTAACTTGAAATAATCATAAATATGTACCTGTAATGAATAAATATATGAAAATAGTACACAATTTTATTTAGTGTGTTTTGTGCAATTCATCCAGGTGTCACTACTTGGAACCTCTCAGAAAAGGAGTTATAGAAAAAATGGCATACCTTGTTGAATTCTGGCTTATTCTAGAGAGTGAACTTGTAGAGCATGCCTCACATGGAATATTTGTTGTATGGATATGAAAATTGTCCAAATAATAATACATACTATACTATAACCAAAACATTTTGTCTTACTGAATTTGGATCTTTTATGAATAAGTTATGATGTTTTTACCTAAAACACATGTTTTAGACTAGTTTCAGGACTAGCCACAAACCCTATTTTCCATGGAGTGTAATTCCAAAAATACAACGACCCACAAGCTGAAATTAGTACCAAAACTACTTGGATATGTTTCTTAAATGGCCTCCCAATTTCATGGTTTGAATCATTCTAGAAAAACAGTTATTGTGAAAATGGTGAGATGACCTGTAAATAACATACCTTAGAAAACATCATCAAAAGCATTTATCCTCCTTTGAATTTCGGCCTTCTTTACTTCACCTTCCCTCTGAAATTTGGCTTGTATATCCTTTGGTTAACTAATTCACCTGTATATATTCAATATTATCAAGTGTGATCAAAATGAGAGAGCCTTGCCTCTTATTTATACTCTCCAAGTAGCATCCTTAGATGCATCTTTTAGGTCACTTTTCCCACGTAGCCACTTTGTCCACATAGTCACATATGTCCAAATTTTCCCAATTTTCCACTTGTCCATGTATCCAATAGCCACTTGACCATTTAAACCATTTTCCTCATTTTAGGGTTAACCTTCTTATAACAACTTTCCATAATTAGAAAGTTGTCCATTTAATTTATTATTTAAATAATCCTCCTTGACTTTGTCACTTCACTTTATTTTTTAAACAATCCTCTTTGACTTTGTCACTTCAATTTATTATTTAAATAATCCTCCTTGACTTTGTCACTTCACTTTATTTTTTAAACAATCCTCTTTGACTTTGTACTTCAATTTATTATTTAAATAATCCTCTTTGACTTTTTCACTTCACTTTATTATTTAAATAATCTCGTTTGACTTTGTCCCTTCACTTTATTATTTAAATAATCCTCTTTGACTTTGTCACTTCATTTTATTATTTAAATAATCCTTTTTGAATTTGTCACTTCAATTTATTATTTAAATAATCTCTTCTTTGCAAGAAATTTTACTACTTTGACCGTTTAGGGCTTCTATATGACTCATGAGGGTTCTCCAACTTCACATGGCCATAACTCTCTAACTGTGAGGAGTTATATGACGTTCCACATACCACCAGAAATGGCATGACATGTACTATCCATCTATAATATCATTACCTACAAATATATCAAAACTCCTACCATTATACATCAAACAAATTTGGGTCCATTACCCAAACCTTTGTGCTACCATAATTTTCTACCGAACTTTCTTCAAGGGTTGACATCAATGACAACTAACCCAATTAATCAAAAATATCCCCCTTTGGCATTGATGCAAACACTCTGATGCAATACTAAAATCATATCACTCATGCTCCCTTTGGAACCATACATGCATATATGTGACCAATGTTCCCCTTGGAACCATGCCTCTATCCCCTGCATCTAATAAATATCTCCCCCTTTGTCATCAATGGCAAAGATATCTTTCCATTTGGGTTGTTCTCCCTAATTGACTAGTCTGATCTCCCAAACTAAATTGTCCTCTTTATGGTTCTTCCTCGTGTACATCTAAGACATATAAGATAAGTATTCAAAAGAATTCATTTTGGAGTAGAAATAACTCTGAGTCTCTGGCGAAGATACTCAAAGGCTTCCCGTGGAAGTGGTTTTGTAAAGATGTCTACCACTTGTTCTTTTGTGCCCACATATTCAAATCTAATGTTCTTTTCTACAACCTGTTCCTGTAGAAAGTGATACTTGATTGGAATGTGGTTCATCTTGGAGTGCACCATCCCCACTTGTTCTTTTTTGCCCACATATTCAACTCTGATGTTCTTTTCTGCAACCTTTTCTCATAGAAAGTGATACTTGATTGGAACGTGCTTCATCATGGTTCTTCAAGATACTGATGGCACTTGTATTATCACAATAGATTGGAATGGGATCATCATACTAAACATTTATATCTGTCAGAGTTTGTTTCATCCATAGAACCTGTGTACAACCTGTTGTTGCTGCAATATACTCTGCCTCAGCTATAGATAAAGATATTGATGATAGTTTCTTGCTTAGCCGTGATACTAAACACTCACCCAAGTAGAACGCTTCTCCACTGGTGATTCGTCGGTCATCAATGCAACCTTCTCAATCTGCATCTATGTAGGCAATAAGTGATAGATCATTTCCTTTTGGATACCATAATCCAAACTCTTTTGTTCCTTTGAGATATTTGAAAATCCTCTTCACTGCTAATACATGTGATTCCTTTGGTGCTTCTTGAAATCATTCCACCTATCCAACTGACTACATTGCATCTGGTTTGGATGATGTCACATATAGTAGGATACCAATCATTGACATATATTTCTTATGATCTATATACTTTGAATCATCATCTTTTCTCAACTTGCAACTGGTTTGCATGGGAGTGATAACTGGTTTGCAATCTTCCATTACAAACCTCTTTAGCATTTCTCTGATATACTTGGTTTGAGAAATAAAAATTCCTTGGTTTCTTTGAAATATCTGAAGACCAAGAAGGAAGGATAGTTCTCCAAGTAATGACATTTCAAATTCATTATACATGTCCTTTGAAAATTTATGGCTTAACCTGTCATCAGTACTTCCAAAAATAATATCATCAACATAAACTTAAATTATTAAAATACTATCTTGAGTTACCTTGATGTAGAGTTTGTTGTTTGCACTTCCTTTTCTGAACTTTGCCTGTTGTAGATATTTATCAAGTCTAGAGTACCATGCTCTGGGAGCCTGTTTTAGACCATACAATGCCTTCTTTAATTTACACACATAATCTGCGTTCTCTGAAAACTGAAATCCTTTTGGTTGTTCAATGTAGACTTCTTCTTCAAGTTCCCCTTCAAAAAAAATTATTTTACATCCATATGATACACTTTAATATTTTTGGAATATGCATAAGCTAAAAGCAATTAGATTGTTTCTATTCTTGCAACTAGGGAAAATGTTTCTTCAAAGTCGATTCCCTCAACCCGTTTAGTAAGTGCATCCAAAAAGAGCAAGTTCAGCAAGTGCCTCCAAAGACACCTAGAAGACAAGTATAGAAGAATCATCCTTCATATCAGATTATCATAAAAGAATATGTAGGAGTTGAAATTAGAAGAAAAA
>SNQJ01S0154281.1:12233-28491 GCA_010110895.2 Picea sitchensis
TGGCTTCCCTAGGAGTAAGCCTAGACGGAAGAGGTTCAAGTCGAGGTGACAGTGGGCTTTGAACCTAGGCATTGTGCCTCCAAGGACACACTAAGTGAGTTGGACTTAGCTCACGTTTGCAAGTGTGTATAAGGACGGCAACACAACATACCATAAAACTGTATTTACATCAAGGAGAAAGATATGCCCATGTAACCAGCAGTAACATATAAATGAACAAATCCTTAATGTATGTTTAGATAATGTGTGTAAGTTGAACCATAAGTGCACTTGCAAATGAGTATGATATTCCACAATATGGCTCTCAAAGATGAAAGATTTAAAAATCAAACCATGTAAACATGAGCAACATGAAATAAAGGAAATATCCAAGCGTTGTATCTGAATTCCAAAAAGCACTATTTGACTTGTGATGTATTCCAGAGTTATTTAAACAGTGCTTAAGAACAGTGTTACCCCCCTCTCACCTAGGGGTAACTAGAGGAGATCATTCTTCATGATCCACATTTGTAAACAGTGATCCCAGAGATTATGACCAGCATCTTCGTGGACAGCAGCTCCTTAGATGCCTCTCCCTCATCATTGCTTAGCTCATTCACTTGATTAGCATGCTCACCTGATGATGGTGGTCCAGTACACATGAGGTACATTAGCCATTGTTTCATACAAAGTGTTACATTTAATGTATTGGCCATTTAGGTAAGGATCATGGATTGAAGTCAGATAATGAATCATGATGCTTGAAAGTTATGATTTTTTCCTTATTTCACTTTGGTGGCCATCATATGCACTCTAGTCAAGTGTTGTCACTCTTGGGGAAAAGGGGTACTACCAGGAGGCCTTGATAGGGGTAATGTACGCGTACTCTTTCATACTTAACATTTTCTATCTATTTTCCTTTCGTTGTCCTATCTTTTGGGAATGGTTGTTACATGTATCCCAAAAAGGTTTATACTTCATTCACGTATGAGAAGAAGGGGCTTGTGATGAGCCACAAAATTACCATCTTTTGACACCCTCTTTTCCTCCTTTTTTGTTTACTCATAATCCTATATTAGCCCATTTTAATGACCATATGCGGGATTTAGGCTCAAGCTGATTTTCCAATTGCATTTCTTAATATTTCTTTGGATTTCTGATTAACATTAGGGGAAGTAGCATGTTCTGTATTTACTTTTGAAATGACAACTCATGTGTGGACAAGTTGTTACAGGGTTTTGTTCACATATTATGGATTCTTTAAATTAGAATCGTTGCACATCCTTTGCCACAAATTTAAAGTCATTAGTAGCTGATACAGTTGCGAGGTTCTCATGTTTTCAAATCAACTTGCTGCAGAATCCCTGTAGCTTCCTACTGCAGAATCCCTATAGTAGCCTGCTACAGAATTAGGCATGTACAGCTTAGAACCGCTTAAATATATATGTGTTCACAATAGGTTAAGTTGACCGTGATCATAAAGTGCAAGTATTCCAGGTTTCCTTGGAAGATATATGAAGGATTTCAAGAACAATGAAGGCATATCAGCAAGGGGAATTAATGTGAATATATTCAGCATGGAAATATATTAGCAAGGAGATTAATTTAAAATATTTCCAGCATATGCAATGTGTCCATGAGCCTTCACCAATCAACATATAATATTAGTCCCAGCATATAATATCAGTCCCAGCACTTAATGTCAGTCCCAGCGCTAAAATGATATCAGCATAGAACTTTTAGTGTATGCCCGTGAGTTTTAATGCAATATTCAGCATATTACATTAATACCTTCAACAGAATTAAAAGATCAAAATCAGCATATTAAAGGCACGAAGGTACAGCTCAGCATATTAAAAGCACGAAGGTATAACTCAGCGTTCAGCGTGGAAAATAAATTAAAGAAATTAACACTATAGTATATGTGTATAGTCACAAGGTTCATCATTCAGCATGTGCTAAATTCCAGGATAAGACACAGCACAAAACTATCGAACCAACTCAGCCATCGATTAAATGAAATCCATAGAATACGGAGGTAGTTGATTATTTTAATTGGCTGATATATAACAGCGTACACTTGAGCAAATCAACGAACAATAGTAGCTTGGTTGTTTAGCCTGATTTCCAGCATAATAGGGGTTGGTCACTCTATATTTGGAGCAACCAGATTCCCCCACTTTGTATATATATATATATATATATATATATGTGTGCTAGCATCTATGAGAGGGGATGTATTCAGATTGATAGACCGTGTGAGAGCTGAGAGCTCTATTATCAGACTTTGTTAATTTATGTTTTGATAGAAGACTGTTTTTTATGTGTGGTATATGTGTGGTATATCTGTGATCTAGTCTTGGTGATTTAATAGTTGTAAGCATAGGCCTACCTGTGAGCTAGGGCCCACTCATAGGTACGGCTCTACGCTGTGTTATTTTCTCCATATAGCTATTAGTTGTTAATTTTTAGATAGTTGTTAACTTATGTTATTTTTCTTTTTGAATTGAATACATGTTGAAGGATGGACGCAAGTTGCACAATGGCCACCTGCAATTTGTTGAAGAATGATGACTAAGGATTGTTAAGACTAGATTCTTACAGATTATTGATTTTGTTGTCATCCTTTGTTTATTTTGATATCATATATTAAATCTGGGTGTGCACTTTCTATCTGTAATAATGTCCGAATGTCATCAGCAAAACTATGAGTTGGGAATTGTAAAATCTGTTGATCTAATTATAATGCATTAATTCAATAATAGTTTTCTTTCAGTGCGTGGATTAGAATATATTGGATAGTTCCTTTTGACTATGTGTGTGTTGTAAAATCACTGTACTTGTGCCCCGCGAGGTGAACATACAAAGGGGCAGGGTTATGAGACCTCAGAGATCCTACCCTAAGAGGTACCACCAACTGGGTTGGGGGTTGTAAGCATTGTGACTTCATCTTTTATGCTTTTCTTTTGATTTATGCATTGCTTAATTTAGTTTATTTCTTTTGGTTAAATTGCATAGTGTGGTAAAAGCCTTCATTCTGTGTATACTGCACCAAGTGCCTCACAAGTATAAACTGAACCCCGGGTTGACAAATTAAGTGACAGAGTACAGAGTGACACCAAATAATTGGGAATCATATTTACACCTCGTCAGCTTCAATGCCCGAGATTGATGCAGCTGGTAAAAAGAATGGAAAGAGCATGTTATAAATTCAAAATGCAAAAGAAATAAAGGGGTGTGAATGATAAATCAAAAGCCAAGTTAGCTTGAGCTCTACCCCCTTTCTATGAAGCCATCACCCCAAGTCCTAATGCACTGAATGCATATTTAAAGAAAGGACTTAATTGAATCCCAATGCAATAAATGCATAAACCTTAAAAGGGGCTTGCAAACTAGATAAATGAATATCAAAAGGAAAGATAGGGGTGGAAAGAAACATTATCAAGGAAAGGGTAACTCAATGCACCAAGCTCTCCCTCCACAAAGGCGCTCATGGAGATCAACATCACACGTGGCCTTGCATGTCAATGACACCATGACCATGAAATAAACCCCATGTCATACTACTCACTCACACTTACACTTTGATGGGTTTCTTGGGAAATACTCCTCTACTTGGGTACTGGCACACCTAAAAGGGTTCTATGATGGTCTTCCCATACTTAAACTTGGAAAATTGCATAAATTCATAAGCTAGTGTGAAGTTTGAAGAAGATACTTAATGTGAATGACTTACGTGGCTTTTGCATTAACTTGTGACTCACTTTTTATGATTCTAAAGACTCTTGTATCGATGATGGTTGGTTTCACTTGATTTTGTGAGCCCTTGCTTGATGATGATGCACCCCTTGAGATGGTTCTTTGCAGGACGTTGGCGATGTTTCTCCTGCACTTCATCGAGGACATTGGAGCCTTGATAATGAGCGTTGGACTTTGAGATGACTTGGCATGCTTCCTAGCATCCTCCACCGCCTCCTGGACTTGGCATGCTTCCTAGCATCCTCCACCGCCTCCTGGACTTGGCACGTTGCACTTTTGAGCTAGGACGTTGCATATGGAGCCTGATGTGTCACTTAGAACCCTTGATGACGTCATATACCCCTTGAGGATGTTGAGGCTTGGATTGATGATGTGGCCTTTAATGATGATGGTACACCTCTTTGGAGAGGTTATAGAGCCCCTCTCCTTGATGACATCATGATTTTCAACTTGGACGTTGCACATGTGATGAGACGTCACACTTGAGGGTGATTTGACACTTACTTGAGCCAACCTAGCGCATTGGATGATAAGTTGGCACTTTGTTGATGAGGAGATGTGACCTTCTTGATGAGGAGATGTGACCTTCTTGATGAGGAGGCGTGACTTTTGACGATACTTTGCACCTTTTGGGGAGAGACATGACTTTTGGAGCCTTTGTACCCCACTTGGAGATGACATCAACCTTCTTGAGCCTTCTACACTCACGTGTGGGGTTTTTAGAGGATGTTTTCATGTTTTAGCATTGTATCTTTATCTTGGAGGCATTTTTGAGGCTCATCCTAGACCTATCCACCTTGTATCATGTACTTTTATGTTTTAGGAGCTTCTTAGAGAGGTGAAGCGCTTGGTTTCCTCATATAAGTAGAGGAAGTGCTCCCTCATTTGTAAATCATAGCATCTTGTGGAGAATTACTACTATTCTTCTCTTCTTTACTTCTCTTTGTCTATGAATGACTTATGCACCTTCTTTGGGAGATGATCTTTGGATCCTTTTCAAGTTTTGATGGATGATTTTCATGGTTAGGGTTTCATGGATGATCATTGATTTACCTAGTAAGTGCTCTCTCTAAATCGTTGTTGATTTATTTCTTGAATGTATTAAGTGTAAATGTGTTTATCAAAGTGGTGATAGTGCATGTTACCTTGAATAAATCTTATCTTGAAACCCTAGGGAGGTTTGTAGTGGACTACCTTCCATTGATTTCATTTCTTTAAAGCTTGTTAAAGGACATAGGGAAAATTTCTAGGGTTTGTAGTGGACTACCCTAGCTATCATTTTATTGGTTAAATCCCTAAGGTTTGTAGTGGACTACTCTAGGGTTTTTCCCATAGCTTTACCTTTGTCTCCCAAGTAAATTCACAATTTGACCCCATATGCCCAAGAGGAATAAACGACACTAGTCTTTCTCCCTTATAGTAGGTTACAAACCCTAAAAATTACCTTTTTCTTGTTGCTCTAGGGTTAGATTAGGGTTTGTGGCAATCTATCTTAATTTTCAGCCAACCTTGAGCTTGACGTCTAGGGTTTGATTGGCATCTTTCACCTTAAAGTGCATCTTATCATCATTTATTTTATTGCTGATTTATTTTTTCAGCCCTCTAGGGCTTGACGTCTTGTATCCTTATAGTTGTTATATGCCATTTATAGTGATTGTTTATTAAACCCTAGTTTAACTAATGATTTTCAGCCATAGTTTATTGCACGCTTACTTATTTAGAGGGCTGATTTATTGTTGTTGTTATTGTTATCCCCTATCCTAGGGATAACTAAGAAGATTATGTCTCGAGGCCCACAGGTCCTAGACATGGAGTACCGAGAGCCAGACGACTTGAGCTTGGCCCCAGAGGGCCCATCTTTTCTTCAGTGCATCCCATCTATCAACAGCATCCATCCCACCAACCTGGTCCTAAAGTAGCAGTAGGTCTTGCTCCATGAGGTAATGAGTCTGGGTAGCATGGTATGTGTCACTCTGATTTTCGAAGCATCTGAATATGTTGCACTGAACTCTCCTTCATTTCATAACGTTTGCTTGGAAATTATGCTCTTTAACTTGTTCATACCTGGGGGGTGACAGAATGCCCTAGTAAGTTGGTTTCCTTTACGATGAGTTGCCACTGGATGGGTCTATGAAAGGTCATCGTCCATTCCTTCCATACTTACCATTTTTCATCATTATCCCTCTCATCTTCCCCTACCTTGGTTCGGGCATTGGGTTTTCCACACTAGGAAGGGTTGTACCTTGCCTTTTGGGAAGAAGGGGCTAAAGGCCCAAAGGGTAAAAGTAGCTGGCAAGAGTTAAAAGCCAAAATAAAACCTTGGAGATGCTTCGCCCAAGGATTCCCGAGAAAGCAATAAAAGGCTTCTCAGTAAAAAAAGGGGACTTGTAAGATAAAATAAAACTAAAGGTCTAGTTGGTGGATGGGAGGTCTCATCATGAGCCGACCTATTAGGTCCATGGGAATGTAGCAATATGACACTACCATCTATCTGGTCACCAAACCAGGGTAGTGGCTCTTGGTGGCATAGCGAAAAGAAAGGGGGTCTCATCATGAGCCAACCTTCTCATTTTCGTGAAGTGCTTGTGGGTAACGTTGTCACCATTGATCACCACACCAGGACAGTGTCCCCCAGCTATTCTCTTGAAAAGAAAAAAGCAATAAGACAAAGAATAAAAGGCATTGAATGGGCTAGGAAACAATGGCATCCATGACAAGGTGCAGCTCGCCCTCTACAGAGGCACTCACAGGCAAGACCAACATTTCCCTGTTATCATTGCACCCCTTGCCCAAACATTCCCCTTCACCATTTCATACACTTGCATGACCTAGATTGGTCTTCACCTAGGAAACACCCCAAACTTTGTTGATGATTGCAGCGTCGTGAGACATCCTCCAGGATATATTCTCCTCTGTGACTGAGTTGAGTCGACCTATGAGAGAGCCCAGTGTTGGGCATACCCATGTGATGGGGCATCGTTCTCCTCTGTGTGAGAGTTGAGTCGTCCCCCAATGGTTGGGGCATCGTTCTCCTCTAGAGAGTTGAGTCATCCCCTAGTGGTTGGGTGTGTCCATGTGATGGGTGTATCGTTCTCCTCTATGTGAGAGTTGAGAAGATGTGGTACTCCAGATGATTCTCCTGTGGACTCAGTTGAGATAGAGATCTGTTGAGTATGACGTCCCTGTGGCTGAGCACAGGTGGACATGTCCCTAGTGGTTGAGCACTAGTGGACGTGTGAATCCCTTGCTATATTGTCTAAGTGTAAGATTTGCTTGTAACCCTAATTGTGATGTAAAGGGTACAAGTCAGCCCCACCATAAGTGAAAGATAATTAATGTGAAAGATAATTAATGATTATTGTTATAATTAATTATATTACTAAGTTAATGAGGTCAGCCCTGTTGTGCCAATAGACACCAATTTTGTTGTGTCCAGTCTAGTATAAATAAAGGTGATTTCCCCATTGAGGAAACACACTTGTCACTTGTCATTTGGAAATTTCAGCAAGTACATATTAGGGTTGAAGTGCGCACCTCTCTTGGGCGCAAGTTTCAAGGTGGTAGAGCACCCTCTTGTGTGCATTAGGGTTTTATGGTTGGAGGATCTTCTCTTGAGAATATAGCAAAGGATTGTTGGGTTTTCTTCCCTTGAGTAGAAGGGTTTCCCAGGATATTTCTTGTGTTCTTGTGCATGGTACTTCTTCTTGTGATCTTGGTTATTGCAACAATTGTGAATAGTGTAGTTGCATTTGTTAATGGTTCAAGTAAATGCTAAAATGAAATAAACCTCATGCTTGAGCCTAGCATAGTAAAAATTCAACAAACTTGAGGAGAAATAGCCCAATAAGACATCCTAAGACCCTCTCCAAACCTGGCTTGTTAAATTGCATAACGTCTTTGAGCATTTGTCTGGGTAAAGGGGGGTTTGATGCACATGTTTGGGTAATTTGATTATTGGATGTGATTGACATTGCTATGATCCCTGTGACTTATGAGCCCGATTGACATTGCTATGATCCCCGTGGACTCTATGAGTCTGCTGAGGGCATGACTTCTTGTTGTCGCTAGACCATGCCTGGGACAAGCACATAAGGGAGATGATAGCTCTGACCTCCATGGGTTAAAAGCCCACCGTGATGGATGTTGTGACTCCAACCAGGAGAGACAACTTAGGATGGCACCAGGAAAGAAGAAGGATGCTTCCCCCGAGACACTCTGGCAAGCCTAGACCCGGGGGTCTTTCCTTCCACCATGACATTGGCCCTGAAGGCCCCCTCGACGCCATGTTGACCCTTGACATCATCCAGAGCTAGGTTTGGCATGAGGACAGCCTTGCTAGCTGCTAACGCAGTGGCAAAGATTTGAGGCCTTTGAAGGCTTAACGTTCAACATTTGAGGCCTAGCGTTCCATGATGAGGGCCTAACGTTACCCTAGAGGGGCATGACATCATCCCTAAAGTGAAATTAGGGTTTTAATTGTTAATTTTATGTAAAAACTGGATTTTTGATGTAAACTGGTCATGTCGGCCTTTTGTGACCTAAAAGACAATTAAAGGTCATTTCATTGTATAAATAAGAGATAAAACTCTTGTATTTTTTCATGATTCATTCATCACTCAAGTGTAGGTCTGAAATTTGCCCTTCCTTAAGTGTTCTTGGCTGAAATTAGTGGTGCGCACTTCTTGAAGGAGGCAATTTTTGGTGTATTTTGGCTATTTTCATGTGGAGGATCTTCAACTAGGGTGATTTGCTTGATTATTCTTGGTGAAGTGGAAAATCTGCATTTTTTTATTGTGAATGAATGCTTATGGTTATTTTTACTTGTTTCATGTCTAAGATTATGAAATTGCTTGTTTGAAACCCTAGGAGAAAGACATATGTTATTATCTTTTTCCCTATAATCTTCCATATGCTAAAATTTCTTGAAAGACACCTAACTTGAAGTAAATACTAGAGCCCTACCATTGTAGCACTCTAGTACCCCTACTTCCATTGCTCAATTGCATATTTTATTACAATTTGTTCAAGGAAAGAGAAAATCGCTAGGGCCTAACCCTTGTTACTTTCTAGCAATTTTCTCTTGGAAGAGGATTTTTGAGACCTTGGGATACCAACACCTCTCTTATCCCGTCCACCCCTTTAACATATCATTATCATTGCTATCTTTCCTTTAAGATTTTTTGCTGCCATTAGTGACTCCATTTACCCTAGAAAGGCATTAGACTACCTTCTACAAGTGTTGATTGATCAAACAAACACTCATACTCTTATCCTTGAAGTCTTTACTAACATTTTCTAACCTTAAATTAGACTAACTCCCAAGCCAACTTGTTGTAGCAAAACATTGCTACAGCCATACAAACATACATTAATTTGACACATTTACCTACATAACTTGCACTAGAACCATTTAAAATTCAATTGTGATAATTGCTAGTGAATCTACTAGGTAAGTGCTAGTTTTGTGTATGGTTTTCTTGCACTTTTGACCATTTACATTTGTTGTTGTTGCAAAAGATAGTTACAGCCAGACCTGCAGCAAATTCTCTGCAAAAGTGACATTAAGAGCTAGCTAAACATTGCCAATTTTGCTTGTGACAATTTACTATCAATTTGCCTAGTCAAAGTCACTTTTTATTGTCTTTTTCAAGCAATTTCAAGACATAAATCTTGTAGTTGTTATAAGATATTAATTAATAATTGTTATAATAAACTGTTGCATTGCTGCAAATTCATAATCAGCTAGCTTACTTTATGAAGGTTTATTGTCTTATGAAGTACTAACAATCATTTGGTACTTGGAAAGTGCCTTGTTGTCTTGTTCTGGGCAAGTACACAATAATATCCATTTGCTTCATCATTTAAGACATAAAAGAAACCTTTGATTTGAGTGATTTGTGAGAGGGGAAGAATTTCCTTGTGATTACTTGCCTTAGCCTTCTCAAACCCCCCAGGTCACCAGGGACTTCTCCCCTAGGGTAGTCTTGACATACTCCTAAATAGAAATGGATCTCCTATTAAGGTGGCAGTGATAGGTTATTCACAAGTTACGCCAATTATGTATCCACTTGCCTTGGGCTTTTGGGCAAGTACAAATTGTGCGATAACAATTATAACTTGACATATTGCTTAAGTTCATTATCTTTTACACAAGTTTTGCTACAGCCATAGCTTTTCTTTAAATTTGTAGTTTTCAGGGTATCTCTTTGACCTATTTTAACTTGTTAAACATCATTAATTGTCTTAGATATTATACACACACAAATCTGGAAATTGTTTTATTAACCACCTTGTACTTACCTTTAAACCTTTTGATCTGGTGGTGGTGTGTTTGAGTAATCAATAAAGGAGACCGTAGATTTGATCCCTTCTTGCTATAGGATTCCTTGAGGTTGCTAGGGAAGCCTCCCTTGTGTTGGATTTCATCCTTCACTAAAACAAGGGAAATGATTATTAAGATGACAGTGGTAATACTTCCATGTTACACTTGTCTTAGTCCTTGTGAAAGACTTTGCATAAAGGTGCAAGATATTTTGATAAAAAAACAGCATTTGGCATGTATGAAATGTTGCAAGTACAATTTAAGTTCTTTCAAGAAATGACCAGCGATATCATAAACCATGACAAAGAGTAACATATTATTATCATGTGAGTTGATTTCCTGCTTAGAGTGCTGGAATAAAATAACTAGACAATTACTCAAGAAACATGGTGAATCCACCCAAAGTTAACCCTTAAAGAAATGAGTGATAGTGCAAGTAAGTTTAATTCCTTAGGGTTATAACCGGTAGTGAAAAGGTACTCCAAATTGTTACCATATTCACATTCATTAGCATCATTCAGGCGTGTTTGAGAAGATGGAGTATTACTTCAGTTCAAGTGCAAAATTATTTGTGAGTTATGCTTTTACCATTATTCAGATCATCATAACATGACATTCTAGTAAGTGAATAAGACCTTTGTTATGATTGCAAACTGGTAACAGTGAAAAAATGAATCACGGCGTTCCACAGATCTTCTAAGACAGCAATGATATTGATTCCTGGATCTGAACTTTAACAATTTGATTGCAAAAAATATAAACCAGCCACTAAAATTTGTGAAAATAGTGAACCGTTTGAGCTCAAAATGAAATCAATTGTGTTTCTTAATGTGTTAGATTACTAATTTCAGTAATGTGTGTTTTTTAGATACACCATAATCTTGCAGAAGTATTGAATAAACCAACAAACAAAAATGAGTAGCAAAATGACTAAATCAAGAGAGCACAGCCCTTTATTGCATCGATTTGATTTGTTGAGATATTTAGACCATAAACCAGGTTTAAGATCATGGAAAAAAGTGACAAATAAGCTCTTAAACCTTTCAACCAATGAAATAATCCAGCAAGTTAAATACCACATGTGCCAAACCCTTTATCAGCAGTAAATTCCAGTAATGAAAGTATGAAACGTTAGGCTTATTGAGCAAGTCATTAGAAATTCCAGTGAATCTATTTAATGCCTATTGTAGATTATAGCACAAGTGTGATGAAACATTTAATAAAACAAATGTCAATGTGAATCAAACCTTTGATGAAATTTCTAGCACTTACAAATCATAAATAGACCTAAACCGTGAGATTATTCAGCCTTTTTATGCATGAGATTTTTTGATGGTTGCAAGAATGAACGAATAATAAATTTTGCAAACAATATAACATCGTCAGAGAAATAGTTACATCCTCCTTTTTAAACGAGATATGAAAATTAATCTATACCATGTTTTCAATCAAAAACCTTAGGAAATAGTTGACATCAACCATGAAGTTGCTCAATAATAAAAATTGACATTATGATATTTCACAATGAGGTCAGAGAAATTACAAAATATAAACTGTGTCCAAAGTAACAAGTTTTGAATCTAGTTCATAGTTAAGACTTATTTAGGAGCCTTCTTCTTTCCTGCTATTGAAACCCTCTTCCCTTTTAATGTCCGACAATTGTTTTTAGTGCGTTGTCCTCTGCAAGGCAAACCTGCAACATGGCGCCTTCCTCTGTAGCACTGGATTTCTATCAATCTCCTGATAGCAAGGTTGTTAAACCGTCTCTACAATATGACAAAATGGATCATGATCAGGAACAAAGAGAGATTTTATTTCAGGCCCTACTTGTTATGTAATTGAGGTCCCAATTGTAATATTCTATGTAGTGATCCAGGGAAGTGATTTGAGTCCATAATAATTGAACTAAAGAACACCTAATGTGGAAACATACCAAACCACTGATAATCAAACATGCACAGGTATTAAGACAGTAGGTGGTGTTTGAACCAAACCCCATAACCAATCAAATCAATTCTTCATGATAGATAAATTTTACATCTAATTACAGAAGGCTCAGTAACAGCTTGAACCAAATACATATAAAAACATGAAGAACAATCTATAACTTGGTAAAAACAATTGAAACCATTTTAAAGAATTTTACATAAGATTTCAACTGGAAATGGCATCAATGTTACAAATTCAATCACTCTGATAGCCAATAGATAGGTTTGTTGGTTAAATGATAGATATTAGTGTTGATGTTTTAGCATCGGACAGGAACTTCCACACAGGTCTAGTGTCAGACATGTGGAAGTGGTCCAAAAGTCCTTGCAGATCTTTGTAATTCACTTTAATTAAAGTTAATTATTAAAGTGAAGATATTTTTATTAATTGAGTGATTAATCTAATAAAATGTAAATTATTTACATTAGTGAATTAGATGAAACTTGACCCGTGATCTGGACTTAATCTCAACCATCAATCTCATTGAGAGGTTAGGGTTTTGGAGACTTAGTCATCAATGGTTAATTTAGATTCGGTCAAAACTCAATATTATAAAAGGAAGGCAAAGTGAAAGGAGAATAGGCAAGATAGAGAGAGTCAGTGACTCACAGTGTTTGATACACAGAGAGAGCAAAGAAGGATATTTGCTCAGTCTAAAGGAGGAGAGAATAAGCAGTGCAGCAAGAGAAAGAATAACCTAGCAGCCAAAAAAAAATTGTGGAGGTCATATCATCCAGCAGAGACCATACAAATTTTCTGGAGGGTCGTACAACTGTGGGCAGCAGACCAGGGCAAAGGGTTTTCTTCAACAAGGCCAGAACAAGCAGATTTTTTGTTGTAATTTATTTCTTTTCTCAGTGGGCTATTTTCCCAATTAGGGCGCCCTTGTAAGCTTGGAGTAATTAATGAAAAGTTGATATTTGAAGGGCAGAAATTTTTTGTGTGCTCCTGCTGTTTAATTTCCAGTTAATGTTCAGCCAATGTGTAATTATTCTATGGTCTGAATTTTCTGTTTAAAACTCAGCGAGAAATTTTTGCTTGAGATCATAAGGAAGTAAATTACCCAGGGTTGAAATTTTGACATTGTATCAAAGCAAGGTCTCTGATTGAGATTTCCAGGAACCAGCAGTCAGATCTAGTGCAGATCTATGTGACCAGTAGACAGATCTAGTGCAGATTTGAGTGACCAACAGACAAATTTAGTGCAGATCTAAGGTACTAGCAGGAAGATCTAGCAGATCTGAGATACCAGCAAGCAGATTTAGCAGATCTAAGGACCAACAAATAGATCTAGTGCAAATCTGAGGTACCAGCAGACAGATCTAGAAGATTCGAGGTACCAACAGGCAGATCTAGCAGATCTGAGGTACTTGCAAGCAGCTCTAGCAGATCTGAGGTTCAGCAGGCAGATCTAGTGTAGATCTGAGGACCAACAGGCAGATCTGAATGACCAGCAGACAGATCTAGCAAATCTAAGGACCAGCGGGCAAATATAGTGCAGATCTGGGTTTACAACAAGTAGATCTATTAGATCTTAGTGACCAGCAGCCAAATCTAGTACAGATTTGGGGTTACAGCAGTAGATCTTTTGGATCTGAGTGACCAGCAGTCAGATCTAGTACAAATCTGGGGTTACAGCAACAAATATGTTAGATCTACGTGACCAATAGGTAGATCTAGTTCAGATCTGGAGTTTACAGCAGCAGATCTATTAGATATGAAGTCCACCAATTGGGTTTTACTGGTGCTTGAAGGACTAAGCATATTTTCACGACAGTTTGTGTAGATTTGGAAGATAGCAGCAACTAGTCTCAAGTTTGAAGACAGATTGGAATGGAGCTTCAAACTTCCTGCCCTAGAAAGCAAGGGTTACTTTGTTTTTGAAGGAAAATGATCTTTGGGAGATTGTTAACAAAGTGGTTCCTTCACCGATAGATCTACAACAATTGGCAGCTCATGAGTAGGAAATCAGAGCCATGCGGGTGATCTTGGATGCAGTGAAGGATCATCTGATTCCTCACTTGTCCGAGAAGAAGACAGCCAAGGAGATGTTCGACGCCCTAGTAAGCCTCTACCAAAGTGAGAACATAAATAGGAAGATGGTATTGAGGAATAAGCTCAAATCCACATAGATGTCTAGATCAGACTCAGTTACCAGTTACCTCATGAAGATCACCTAAATCCATAATTACCTTGCAATAGTTGGGGAGAAGGTGGTCAATGTAGAATTGGTAAATACAGCGCTGAATGGATTCTCAAAGCCTTGGGATTCGGGAACCATTTCTCAAGGGTATATGTGCACGGGAGAACCTTCCCACTTTTGAGAGGCTTTGGGACTACTGTATCCAAGAAGAGACTCGAGAGGAATCTAAAGCCAACAGGCAGGAAGGTGACGAGAACCTGGCCTTTGTCAGACAGAGAAGGGCAAAGGAAAGGGTTCTTGTAAGAGTAAAGGTGAGGAGTTAGCCTCACAGCCAAGGAAGAGGAAGGACTTGAGTAAAATCAAGTTTTTCATATGTCATAAGCACAGACACTTTGCTTCATGGTGTCCAGAGAAGAAAGGTAAGCTAAAATCGCAACAGGTAGCAGCATCAACAGAAACTCAGATGGACAAGTTTGCTACAAAGTTTGAAAAGGACTTCTCACTAGTTTCTTACTTTTCTACCAGCACAATTTCCAGGAGTGTGTGTGCAATGTCCCCACTTTGGGACATCATTATATTACAGAGTGTTATGATGACCAGAGTAGCCAAATGGAGGTTATAGCGAGTACACGAGCTATTGAGGGGTATTTTGGGGTCCGGCTTGCATCGCTCATCTTATTTCATCATTATGATCCATTCCGCACAGCTTGTCTTTGGTTCCGTTGCATTCCGACGATTTCCATGATTTTGATTATTTTGGGCTATAGGTTAATTAAATTCACTAAAGGGGTCATATTGGGCATAATACTTGGAGGGACCTCTTAGTGCAATAGCTCATTGGAATCAGGAGGAACAACACTACAGGATAGGATGATGAAAAGTGACTTTCAGTGGCCAGGGAAGCCACAAGGAAAGATAAGGTATTTTTCAGAGGTAAAATGGCTAATTAATTAATTAAAGTGATTTAATTAATTAATTAATAATTAATAAAGTGTTATCCCCGATTTCTAGGGATAACTAGGAGATCATGTCTCGAGGCCCACAGGTCCTAGACATGGAGTACCAAGAGCAGGATTGACCTGAGCATGGCCCTGGAGGGCCAATCTTTCTTCTTCTTCATAAGACTTGTCCTGTCAGCAGCAGCAGCATCTATCACCTTCGGCTTGAACCTGTATCAGAGAAGACTCTTGCTCCATGAGGTAATTGGTCCAGGTATCATGGTATGTGTCATATTTGATCATTATAACCTTCAGATATATGCATCACATTCCTTTCATTTCTGATGACTGCTTGGATCTTACATTAACCCACTTGACCATGGTTGGGGGGATTGACAAGGTACCCTAGCAAGCTTGTACCCATAGGTTTTGGTTAGCCGCCAGGGCAGATTTTGAAGGGCCATCGTCCGCTCCCATCATATAATCACTCTTACATCTTATCTCCCACTCATCTATCCCATTCCCCTAGTCCGGACATTAGGATGACCTGTTTGTGGGGTTACACCTTATCTCGTGGGAAGAAGGGGCAAAAGGCCCAGGAGGTAAAAGCAGATGGTAAGAGATAAAAGCCATATAAAAAATAAAACCTAGAGATGCCTCGCCCAGGGATCCCCGAGAAGGCAATAAAAAGCCTCTCAACAAGAAACAAGAGGGACTCGAAGAAAAATGACAAAACAAGACCTAGCCAAGAGGATGGGGGGTCTCATCACAAGCCAGCCCATATGTTCATGGGTACCTAGCAGTATGACATTGCCATTATCTGGTTACCACGCCAGGGCAGTGACCTTTGGTTTTGTTATCCCTGATATCTAGGGATAACTAGGAGATCATGTCTCGAGGCCCGCAGGTCCTAGACATGAAGTACCGAGAGCAGGATTGACCTAAGCATGGCCCTGGAGGGCCCATCCTTCTTCTTCTTCTTCGCCAGATTTGTCCTGTCAGCAGCAGCAGCTTCCATTACCATCGGCTTGGACTTCCATCGGAAAGGACTCTTGCTCCATGAGGTAATCAGTCCAAGGTGTCATGGTATGTGTCGTGTTTGGTCGTTATAACCTTCTTATATATGCA